>APFE031323460.1:0-68981 GCA_000404065.3 Pinus taeda | reverse complement strand
GGTCCCTATAATACTAGTGATTACCCCATTACTATTGTAGTTGTATCCCTTATTAATATTGTTGTTCCCCTATTGCCCTCATATTGTTATTACTGTGCCCCATAGAATCCCTCTATTGTTATTTTTTTGCCTTTATATTATTATTGTTAGGTCAGTTGGGTTATATTGTGACTCCTTAGAGTCATATATATATAGAAAGGAGGTTTTGTCATTTGAATCATCAAAGAATCATTCATTTGTGTATTGTAAAGGAGGTTTCCCCCTCGAAGAGGCTGAATTCTAAGGCGTTGATCCATCTTTTCTATACTTTTGTGAACTGGTTTCATCACAGATTTTCCATGGTAGCATATCATATTACCTCTCTGCAAAAGAAAGGAAAGGCTTTTAAGTGGAGCATGGATTGCCAAAGAAGTTTCTATCAACTTAAACATTTACTTACAACCGCGCCCATTTTAAGCATTATTGATCCAAATAAAGATTATGTGGTTTGTACAGATGCTAGCAAAGCAGGTGTGGGAAGCGTATTAATGCAGGGAGGAAAAGTGGTTACTTATGAGTCTAGGAAGCTTAAGGAGCATGAGAAAAAGTATTAAGCTTAAGACTCGGAGATGAAAACAGTCATTCATGCATTAAAAATGTGGTGACATTACCTGATGGGTAAGAAATTTCTATTAATGACTGGTCATCATAGTTTAATGAACTATTTTAAATAGCCCACTCTGAATGCTAGGTAAGCTCATTGGGTTGACTTTTTAAGCGGATTCAACTTTGAAGTTAAGCACTTGAAAGGAAAAGAGAACCGTGCCATTGATTCCTTAAGTAGAAAAATAAACTGTTTATATGAAGTATCATTCAGTGAAGTGAAAAACAAATTCAAAGAGAAAATTAAGGAAGCAACAGTGCAGGATCAAGAATATCAATTTTTATGGCAACAAGCTAAAATTATGAACAACAAAGAACAATAGCTTGGATATGAATTAAACCAAGAAGGTATACTGATCTATAGAGAAAGGATGTATGTACCTAACCAAAAGTTTATTAAAAATTTAATTTTAGACGAGTATCACAAAATTCCTTATGTTGGCCATCCCAGATATTTGAAATTGATTACTGCACTCAGAAAGGAATATTTATAGCCCGACATGAAGAAGGAGGTGGCTAAATATTTGGCCCGTTGTTTGGAATGCCACCAAGTAAAAATAGAACACCATCACCCAGCTAGTTTACTCCACCCATTACCTATTCTGGAATGGAAATGGGAAGTTATTTCTATCAATTTTATAACAGGGTTGCCCAAATAAAAAAAACAAAATGATTCAATATTGGTGGTAATTGATAAGTTGAGAAAATTTGCTCACTTCATACATATACAGTCTACTTATAAGGCAGTTCAAATCACTAACATATTTACGCAAACTATTTTAAGTTGCACGGTATACCAAAAGTTATAATTTTGGACCGTGATGTAAAATTTACGTTAGCCTTCTGGAAAGCCTTGTTTGGAGGACTGGGTACTCAACCACATTTTAGTACTTCCTACCACCCTTAGACAGATGGGTAGACTGAGTGAGAAAACCAAGTAGTGGAGGATATGTTTCAAACTTATGTAATGCAACAACCATCTAAGTGGGAGGAATATATACATCTAGTAGAGTTTTCATATAACAAAAATTATCACATGTCTCTATAAATGAGTCATTTTCAAGTGTTGTATAGGCGTAAATGTAGGACTCCCTCGAATTGGGGTGGCCTAGAAGATAAGTTAATGCTAAGGCCTGATATGCCAGCAGAAATGGAAGAAATGGTCAAAGGAGTATGAACTAATTTAAATGCCACTCAAGACCGACAAAAGAATTACACTGATCAAAAAAGGAGTTTCCGGGAATTCGAGGTGGGAGATCATGTTTATGTTCATGTTTGAGCCAAGAAAAGTACACTGCAATGGAATGGATGCGCCAAATTGGAACCTCGATTTTGCGGTCCTTTTCAAATTTTAGCTCGAATTGGACTAGTGGCTTATCAACTCGTCTTACCCAGCCATATTTGTGAGAATAATGTCTTTCATGTTTCTGTATTAAAGAAATATATATATGACCCCAAACACATAACAAATTGGCAGGATATACAGGTAAGTCAAAGGAGTTAAATTCTCATTCGCCTAACATATATATATATATCTGTGTGTGTGTGTGTGTGTGTGTGTGTGTGTACATAAAGATTGCGAAGCTGATTTATGTTTTAATTTCATGAACTGACTAAAATTTTTATTCTGGCATACAGGTCAAACAAGAAGGCGAGTTCTTGGTCGAACCAATGGGTATACTCGATCAAAGAGAAGTAATGTTACGGAGATGAGTTATCACCCAAGTTAAAGTGCAGTGCCAACACTTTAGGCCAAAGGAGGCTACCTAGGAAGATGAACAAACTATGAGGAAGATTTTTCTGAAGTTATTTCCAATAGAGGAACATCAGGACAATGTTCAATCTTAGGGGGGAAGATGTGATGTCCCCCGTAAATGTAAATATTTATTTACCTCATTTTAAACAAACTGAATACTGTTAAAGTTTATATAATTAGTTAATTTTGATTATAAGGCATGGAAAGTGAAATGCCAGAATTGTGGCAATAATTATTTGCTTAAAGTTACATGGGAGTGAATTATCTAAAGAATGATAGTTTTACTTTCTCATGCAGTTAGGTTGGGCAGTTACCCAACCCTAACTACTTCCTTGAGAAATGTATTCCAAGGAAGGGATTAAGAGGAGGGAGGCATCTAGGATCTAGGAAGGAAAATTTGATATATTATTAAAAAGGATTAACTATGCTGGAAGGACAGACAGAGGCTAAAGAAGCTAAGTTTGGTTAAGACCAGATAGCTGATACTATTCAAGACGAAAGGTCTTGAGGAGAAACCCTGTGAGGGGTAGCTCGGTGGGAGACTTAGGTGAAATAGCAAGGCTGGAACTACAAGCCTCACGGTTGGGAGGCAAGACAAAACAAAAGATTAAGGTCTTGTTCAACTAGCTAGATAAGTGTATTATGGAATCCTGAACACTTAATCATAGAATCTATCTTATTGAATGGAGGAATGGAGATGTTTTCAAGTAAATCTATTTGCTCTTAATTAGAAATTCAGTAGATAAGAAAGGAATATGTGTGATTCCTGTAGCTAGGGTAAGTAAAACAATAGTTACTGTTAATGTGTAAACTTCGTAGATGAAGAAACGACTGTATGTAACCTGATAGATAAGAATACTGCAAACAAATACTATTATTAATCATAACAGTTAAGTTAGAGCCTGCATAACCTAGAGGATGGGGTGAGATATGTGAAATTGTTCTTAGTCTCAGAATAGGAAAAATCAAAACTCAGTAGAGAAACAGAAAGACCGTGGACAATGACATCCCTTAGTAGAGAAGAAGGTAGGTCGAAGGGTCTCAAGAATCCAATCTAACCTAAAAACAGGCAGAGATGGGATCACATCTAACAAAAACATTATATTTATTAAATTTCTACCAAGAAACTAAATGCATGCTATTGTCCTTTAAAAAAAAATAGCCTCGATGCATTAACCATAATCATTTTGAAGAACTTGTTTAGAATTAAAAATGAACAATATGATGCTAGTCAACATAAGAATTTTGCGTCGCAGTATAAGACTTAACCAAAAACAGTATTCCCAAGACTCTTAAATAACATAGATTTTAAGTTACGAAACCTTGGAAAGGGGGAAGAGCATAAAATACAAGCGTCGATGTCACCAGTAACCAGAAAAGAAATAACGAAAATGTAAGTGTTTAAACTGAGAAGCCACCAAGTTTAACTCCAAAAATAAAGACAAGTACAAACAGAGCCCAATTTGAGGGTTTCTTCATATTCCATTAAGCCTCAAAGTCTAAACCCTAGAGCCTTGACTAAACTTTAGAACTATAACAGTCAGAAAATTACAAGCTAGAATAGAGGCATACGAGCCATAATCCCTTCAAATACAATACTGGCTCTGAGCCTTACAAAAAATAGACACAATTCCGGAACCATTATTACAAATAGAGGGAAATTATAAATCCCTTTCCTATATTAACAAAATTCCTCATGCATACTCGGTGAAGCCTTGCTTGAGGGATATGGATTCCAATAGGAGGAGCAAAGACTCCAAATTCTCTAGCATTTGAGCATGAAAATCTTGGTGAAACATGACGGACAAGCACCAAAATATTAGGTTTTAGCTTAAAAGAGAATTTTAAAAGAAAGCAAAATTTACAATGACTATATAAATTGGAATACAAACCTGACTAAGTAATGAACACATCCAAACTACACTCAGAAGCAAGGATAGCAACAATACGTGAACTACAAAATGGAGGTAGGCCCTTAGTCTCCATGGAAGCATCTCAAACCTAGAATTAAGCACACCATAGAAGGTAAGAAGGTATTATCAAACTCATTTACCTGGAAGGAAACTCCACAGAGAACCAGAGACAAAACCCGTGTGTGGCAAATGTAACAAAAGACCAGCCTCCTCAGGAAGCCAAAGCTTAGATCAGCGGGCAACCCTCTCCACTGTCCGATATGGAGTATGCCGAAGCACCATTGATGCAACACACTTACCCACGCAAAAAGAACCAGCTGTAAATCACGAAGAAGGCTCTAGAGGCAGTGAGTCCGCAATCCTAGGGTAGTCAGTGACCCTAAGATAAAGATGTAATTAATCATTGTACCAACTATCATACTATGTAAATCTAAGTCTAAAACTAATTCATGCGACCTAAGTTACCTTACAACAATCAAAATGACATAAGGTGACTAGTATGTCATATCAACGCATTAAGTAAATAGCGTATATCGTAGACCTTTTTCTAATGCCCCTATACTTTAAAAGAAACAAATTACACAAATTACATAATTTGTGGCTACTGTTGTGGATTCTTTTATATATGGTTGTGTGTGTGTATTATATAGATATGGTGTTTAGATGGAAGAGCAATATTATTATTGTTATGTATAAATTATTATGGGTATGTTATATTAATATTTTATAACAATCGTTATAATATGACTGAGTTAAAACATATGTTTTCTCCTAAAAGAGTACACTTTCAATCTAAAAAGAGTAGAATATATACATTTCCATAAATATTAAGAACAATGGTTAAATTTGATGGGTAGTTTTTCACCTTTTCATGGTCATGACATTTTTTAAATTTTCTCATACATTTTTAAATTTTTACTGTTGTGGTGTTTAATAAAAAAATTTAATGTTGTTGTGTGTATATAATATATATTATATATATATAATATATTCATTTTTATTGAATTTTCCATAAAGTAACAAAAAAATTTGATTTTTCTATAAAATAGCAAATAGCTTTAATAATAACTTTTCCATAATTAATAATGGAGAATTTGATTTTTTTACATTGCTAATTATTGAGCCAAGAGGCTCTCCCAACCAATCTGGAAGAGATGTTGTAATGCCTTTATATGTTATATTAGGTAAACATTTTGACTTGATAAAATAAAATTAAAATAAAATAACAAAATAAAATTAATTATTTAACATTGATGGGGTTTTTTAGCTTGAGGTTTTCACAACCCATAGTTTTTACTATGGTATTTGTTATGAAGAAGTCTATTTAAAGGCTCGAGGAAATCCATTATGGAATGTAAGACTAGTGTAATCCATTTGATATATCAATCTAATCAACAACAACACACCCACTTGATGGAAAATATGTAAGTTTTAATCTTTTCAACTAGTTTATATTTTTTGTAACATTATTTTGTTTTCTCAAAGATTCATTTATTTTGATTTGAATTGATATTAATGAATTTTATTTAATTTATGCTAGAGAGGTCTAAGGAAGAGAAGTATAAATTATACTTGTTAGTTAATTTAAACGTCACTCTTACTCATAAAATTACAATGGTTGCATAAGATTGAAAGTATGCTTTAAAATGATAGCAATTTAGTTTTAATTTGAATTTATTTATTTCTAAAGTCATGTTTATTCATAAAAATTTTAAGGTTACGTAAAACTAAAAATATGTTTTAAAACCATATTAAATAATCTAATAAGATAAAGATGATTATTCAATAATGAGAGCTAAATCATATTTCTTTTAATTGTTTAATTTATCAAAATAATTAGCCCCTCTAGTCTCATATCAATATACAAGGAATCTTTCTACTCATAATTTTAATTTATTTATTTCTAAAGTCTGTGTTTATTCATAAAATTTTACTAGTTGTTTAAGGTTGAAAGTATGCTTTAAAATCATGACAAATGAGTTTTAATTTGAATTTTTTTATTTCTAAGTCATATTTTTTCATTAAAAAAATAAAGGTTGAGTAAGACTAATTTTTTTTTTTTTTTTAAATCATTATAAATAATCTAATAAGATAAAGATGATTATTCAATAATAAAATTAATTCGTAATTATAATTATTTTATTGTATTATTTTATTAATTAAAATTTAGTCCTTATATGGAATTCATTTATGTAAGATTAAAGTATTTTTTTAAACAGTGTAAATAATTTAATAAGATAAAGATGATTATTCATATTAGGATTAATCTATTATAATTTATTTTTTTATTATTAATTAATTAAAATATTGGTATCTTATGCGGAATTCATTTTTCTCTTTCCAATATAGTTCAGAGAAATTTTTTTGTCTTAAAGAAAAGAAAAAAAGCAATAAATAAAACACACAGTACAAAAATAAACACACAGTACAAAAATAACTTTTTATGATAAAAAATAACCTATATAATATTTTTGACTTAATATAAAACATAGAAATATATATTTTACGATCAAACTATAATTAAAAAATATACGAGGACAAAATGTATATTATCAAAAAGATGTTCTTGATGATGATGATGATGATGGTTAATGTCCACTGAGACCAAATTGGTCTATCGGACTTATAATTTTCTTAATTTTTACTTGTATGGCTCCTCGTCTTTCTTGGCGAGATTGGTGTTGTAGCTTTCTTTCTTTTCTCTACAGTCTTCCAACTTCCTTTGTCTTGCATCTCCTTCATCTCTTCTGGTTCTTGGGACATTGGTGTCTTAGCTTCGCGATCTATAGTCGGAGAAGTTTGGTTTAGGAGATCTTCTTTGCTGTTAAATGAAGATTTATTTTCTGCTGTATTCAAATCCTCGTAACTGTTGATTTGTTGGGGCGAGCTTTCTCCTTGCTTGCTTTGAGAGTTGTTTCCTTCTTCCTTGATTTCTTGTGACTCAGAGTTTTCTCTAGAATATTCTTCTTTGATGACAGTGTAGTGTTCTTTATGTGCTCCTTCCCACCATGTAGATCTGTGGTGGTTTTTTCTAGCAAAATTTTTCTCAGAGGCTTTTGGGCAATTTTTGGCTAGATGCCCTGTCTCAAAGCACGATCGACATCTGAAGAGGACACTTTCATAATCAAGCTTCTGGTTCCACACATAGTCTTTAACTTGTTAGGTTTATTTCAGCTGGGAATCCAACGCTGAAATCCATTTCCACACAGATGCGTGCATAGGTGGTTCTGGCATATTCCTCTGTTTTTGGGCACCTGCAGTAAAATTTCCCAATTGCATTTCCGATGGCTTTTAGCGAGGAGAGATTCCAGAGATGCAAGGGTAGGCTTGGCAATCTCACCCAAACTGGTGCTGAGGTTATAAAAAGTTTACAATTTAAATTAAAAAAAAAGTCTTACACATTTTTCTATTTTACAAAATTTTAATACATTAAATTGGAAAGAACTTCGGGTTGGAAAGGGAGTGTTGAGTGCCAGGTGGCCATTGGAGCATGGCACAAAGAGTAATGGTGGCTTCTCTCAGTGTCCTCACCTTTCTAATACTTTGTGGTTTGTCATCCTGCTTAGATATGTGTATATCTTTCACCTGGTTTCTTTTTTGGAAAAAATATGAGATTAGTATATCGTTATTTTATTCTATATTTATCTATAGAACTTATCTACATGATTTTGATTATTTTTTATAGTTCAATAATATATATTTTTATGTTGGATTGCTTTGTTTTTTATTTGAGATTTTAGTGAAATTTTTATGTTAGTTTAATAGGTTTCAGGGAGTAAATTTTATATAGTAGCAGGGGAAACAATACCAATTTGGCAGTGAAGGAAGCTAGTTTTTTATTGGACAACATTTCATTTACACAACTTTTTCTATATTCATAAGTAAGCAGTACCTGGTGCGCGGCTAAGAAAAATGTTGATGAGAACACATTGTAGGTAGCATTGGACTACCTTTACCAACATCGAAGGCATCGATTGCACTGCATTACAATAGGGTGGCGAGTGTTTTGACCTTGATAATGTGTAGACCCATGCTTCCTATGCCTTCAACAACTATTAAGTTATGAATGGGATGTTGGGTGGCACTTATGACTTTGGTTGATGTGCAATCTTTACTACCCTTAATCCATGTAAAATTTAAATATATTAAGTATCTTACCATTAAGAAAATATGTTTATTACTGTAAAATGTTTTAAATATATTTTAAGTATCTTGCCATTAAGAATATGTTTATTACTGTAAAAATGTGTTTGTTATCTCTTATTAGTAATTTAGTATTGCAAGGACCTCTTTTCAGTTGTGAGTTCTCCAAAACCATTTTCCGCTTACCCAAACTACTACAGATTATTTTTATAAGTTTGTTTTGATTCTTTTTTTTCCAAGAAGCCTTTGCGTTACAAATTTTTCAGAACGAAAGAATTTTTTTTAATTAGCATTTATAATAATTTATAATTTGAGAAGTAGTAGGAACAATCATCTAGTTAAAATTCACATGATATCACTACTAATGAGTTAAGTTTAGAGAGATTATGCTTCAATTTAGAGGGTTATTAAGCTTGAAGCCTTGTGATGAAATTCTAAAATCAATAGAAAAGAGCCAGAGAACTGCCATTAATTTCACATTCTAAGTTGAAGAGTAAGAAATTTGCAAGAAAAATATTAGCAACTATCAAATTTTCATTTATTTTTTCGATTCTACAAAATCAACATTATATTTATATTTTTCACAGAATCTATACTATTGCATGTGGCTTTTGCAGTTTCGAGTTCTGCACTAGGAATGTTTATTCTGCTATCTTCATGCATGGATACATGAGTACACCTAGGTAATCGTTCACTTGGAAATAAAGCCAAAACTCCTACAATTGAAAATTCCTACAAAATTCCTTTGAACCTATAACTATCACTGAAGTAAAAATACCTAAGACATGAAGTCTATCAAGCATATTTTAAAATTTTAAGGATGGTTGTGAATTGATAGCAGAAAAAACAAGCTTAAAAACAATATTTGATTATTTATGAATGGCCACCTACTAAGGCCCAAAAATTAAAAATTGTCATGTGAAAGATGTACACTAGCCATATATTGTCTCGTTGTTTCTCACTAATGACAAGCAAAATAAATAAGGTGGTTGATGGTTGGGTTGGTTATGCAAGATTGATGTAGTAATTGTTTTCACTGTATTGATTCTTTATGTGACCTAAATATTTATTCTATTGAGGATAGGTTAGAGGCCAACACTCACCTTTGGAAACTTTATGAAATATTAAAACACTTTTAATACGTTGTGTCGGTTTTACTACAAATCCAAACCCCACATTGATTCATGCGATTAAGATGGTGGAGAGGATAGGGAGCCTAGAGGATAGCCATAGGTCAACTCCACAGTCCTTGAGATGGAAATTTCTTCTTGAAAAACTTTTATGTTCACAATGGTGGAAAAAATCCATTTGTTTTCATTGAAATTCCAACATTTAAACGGTCTAATAAAAACCCAAATTAAAAATATTGAAATAGGAGAAGATTCATTGTAATAATGATAGGTCGAAAGCGAGTGGAAAATATTTCCAAATTTGCACATAATTTTTTTATATTTTGTTTTTGAGAAATGATAAATGGAATTTGGATGGTTTGGAAGTGATGGATCCCATCAAAAAGTGATTAAAACATACTTTAGGGTTCAACAAGTCATTTGTGTGTTTTAGTCATGGTGTTTTTTCTTGTGATAAATATGTGAATTTTTTTAAAATGGTTGTGTTATTGAAGAGTAATTTTTTAATTAAACTTTTATTGGTGAGGGTTTAATTTATTATCAAAACATTAATGTTCCTTCAAGGGAAACATAAAGACCCAAAATGTAAATAAAGAAATGATGGGTAAAGAGGAATCCAAATTCCAACCCTTTGTGTCCCTATCACAAAGAGATGGCGACAATATACAAAAATGCCTGGCGGGAAGCCAAAAAACGATTGACACCTAAGCAGTAAACAATTGATTTTGTTATCGATTCCGTGGAAGGTGTGGGGATGTTTGTTGAATTTCCAAGACCTTGGGTCTAGGTTAGAGTCTTAAAATAACTGACGCTACCAAACCAAGAATATCAACCATAAAATACTTTTAGATAGCTGAAATATAAAGCAGTAAATCACACATGCACAAATATACACAATTTTTAACAAATTGTACATAATGTACAACCCCAATCTTCATTATATTAAACCAAATATGAATAATACAACAGTCTATGGCATACAAGATACAATGACAAACTTCGTTGCAGCTTCGATTTTGTATCTCGTCCTATCGGTCCTTCACACCTGTACTGCTCACTAGTTGTGCGTTAGTCCATCAAGGCCACAACATATCGAGACTCCAGGAGGGTTGCCACCTAACACTGTTGCACATCAATTTTGTAGCATGTACACAGGCTGATCCAATCTACTCTCTGGGCTGGCCAATTATCGAGCTCCAAGCTGCTAGGCTAGCAGTCACCTTTTTCAATCAAGGTGTTGCACTTCGACACCAAACATCACCCAATCTTTAACTCCTCTTCATCACTTCAAGATAGATCATCTAGGGCTACTTTGGGTAGCTAAGACACTACCCTCCACCACATCGATGGCATCCAATACTACAATTTCGGTTCTGCTCCTAGGATCGACTCTTCACCACCACGGAAGGTCCTCCACACAACCCCAACAGGTTGCAACAACTCTGATCCAAACTGGTCACTTCCTTGACCAAACAAACACTAAACACTGCTCCAATAAGCATATACTAGCTCATAGTTTTGAGGTCTGTTTGGTTGTAGCAGGTTGGGCTTGGTTAGGGAACACAACAGTCCTTAACCAACCTTATTTTTGTGCCCAAAACACTCCCAAGAGGTGTGGTTTCCCTTCCTTGAGGGGCCCAGGGTCACTGCTTCAATTTTGGTCTGTTCTAACCCTTGTCTACCCCTCATCCTACCTATAATTTGCTGTGACACCCTACAACAAGACTATGTATGGATGTAGTTGCCTTTCCATGGGTCTGCACCCCTCTAAAGTGCCCTCAAAATTTTTGTATGGTTGTGTCTCTTCCAATAAGGGGGCTCAACCCTCCTTCACCCTGAAACATGCCATAAAACAATCCTCCTTCTCCCATTCAAGACTATATCTCCTTGTTGTGGCTAAATTAGATGAGCCTCCTCCTCAACAAGCTTTCTTCTTGTGTTTTGTTGAACCAATGGTGAGGAATAAGTCCTCCACTCTACCTCTATATATACACATAAATAGGGCTCCACGAATTAATTTGAAGAGACATGTCTCTTATACCAAGCCTACATGACTTGACTGTCCATAATTAATTGTCAACTTCAAAAATTCATAACTTCATTTCTAGAGCTTCGATTTGAGTGATATTTGGAGCGTTGGAATCAACACGCTAAGCTCTATCATCTAAAATTTTCTCATGCTCAAATCCTTCATGGTTTTGGCCCAAATCCTGATGGGTGCAAAACCCCAACCTTGGGTTCCAAGCCCACAAGTGACCCTTGTGGCACTTTTCCCTCCAAACCCTGAACCCTAGGGCTTGGAGTACCTCTCAAGCTACACAAATCAAAACTCATTTTAGCGAGGGAGGTGCTTCCAACACTAGAAAGTATCTCGTCATCATCATCACTTCTCGCAACACTTGCCCAACTCTTGGTGCTCACAATTGTAGCAATCCCTATACAGTGAACTACACCCTTCTCGGAAGTGTCGTTATCACAAGAAGAAACTTGCTTCTTCTTCTTCTCTTGTATCACTTTCCAATATTTCCATGGTTCCTTCTTGGCACATTAGAAGTACATTTTCTTCTCATTGACCATGCGCTCTTCTTGGGCTACAAAGTCTCCCTCTGAACCTACAGTATCCCTCTGGAACTAGAATCCCTCTAAGTCTCTGGAACCCATAATTTCTTCTCTGGAAGGTGTACCTTCTTCTTGAGAACCTGTACCTAGCCCTCTGAAACCTACACCTCCACCTGCATCTCTGGAACCTGTACCTGCTCCACCTTCTTCTCTTGATCCATAGGCTTACTTGTCATCCTATATAGACCATGCTCTCTAACTCCAAGTACGATACCAGCGAAGCTAGAGCCTCTAGGCTTGAGCCTTTCCTTCCCGTCCTGGAACAAGATCTAAAACCCCTTCAACCCAATCATCAAGACAAAAATCAGGCTATATTTGAGTCCTGGTATGAACAATACATCTTGGACCGGCATCACTCATCTTGTCTCCATCCTGAATGACACAACTCCCAATCCTTGGATCTCAAATTAATTCTTGTTGCCCAACACCATGTGAAAATTCGAGTCCCATTCAACTAGAGTCTCAAAAACCTCCTGTGACTCTGTCATATGTTTCGTCACACCACTACCGATGTACCATCCATCCTCATCGATAGTACCTTGAGAGAAATGATAGATCATAGCAAAGTCCTCCTCTTCCAATCTTTTGGTGAGATCATCTATCTCAACTGAAGTCGAAACACTAGTGACCTTCTTTCCTTTCTTCTTCTCGTCATATCCCTTCTTCTTCATCGGACATCTCAACGAATAATGACCCATCTTTCTACAGTTGAACACTTGACCTTACTCGATTCCTTCTTCTTCTTACCTTCATTCGTGTTGTAAGTGCCATGTCATCATCGGAAGTCTTCTTCTTTGAATGAAGATCCTTGTTTTGAAACTCTTCCTAAATGAAGTTGTCCCACAACCTATTCTAGTCTGGAAAGTTCTCTCTGGAAACAATTCCTTTGATGGAGGGCTTCCATTCCTCGGTGAACCCTTTCAAGGAAATCCTTACCATATATCCATCTGAAATAGTCACATCAACAACATCAAGTTGATCTTTTACCTAAGACAATATTGTCAGATATAGAGTTACACCTTCACCCTTTATCATTTTGGTGGGATTTAACTTATTCTCCAATACCAATACATGGTTCTCTTTCTTATTCTGGAACAAATTATGGAAAACCATCCACATCTCATGTGCGGTGTTATTTGCGGACAAATGAGGTATTAGGGAATCCTTCACACCATAAAGGATGATCATTCTCGCCCTCGTATCAAAATCATTGTACACTTCCAACTCCTTTGGGTCAATTAGATTCTTGATGGATTTCTTAGTGAACTCCCAGATCCTGTTGACCTATAAGACCAACTTGATCCTTTCCTTCCATGGAAAATAGTTGGACAAGCCCTCCAACTTCTCCTCATACCAGAGACCTGTCTGCAACTTCGACATTGTCACCTACAATGTAACTAATTGCCTCTTAAGTTGTACTTTGTTGTGCACAACTCTGATTCATTAAATTCCAAAGTAGCTCAGACACGCTATGATAACATGTTTAATTTCCATGATCTTGGGTCTAGGTTACAGTCTTAAAATCACTGACACTATCCAACCAAGAATCTGAACCAGAACTAATTTGCACATCCGAAAATATATAGTAAATCAGATATGCACAAGTATACACAACTTTTTAATAACAAATATTGTACAATAATGTACAACCCAATATTCATTATATTAAAATAAATATGAATAATACAACATTCTATGGTATACAAGATACAATGACAAATTTCATTGCAGTTTCGATGTCGTATCTGGTCCTATCATTCCTTCTCACCCGTACTACTCACTAACTTCCTTTCATTTCTTCAAAGGACAACACATTGAGACTCCAGGAGGACTGCCACCTAACACTGCTGCACATCACTTATGTAGCATGTACACAGGCTGATCCAATCTACTCTCTGGGCTGGAAAATTTCTGAGCTCCAAACTACCAGGCTAGCAGTCACCTTTTTTCATCAAGGTGATGCACTTTGGCACCAAACTTTACCCAATCTTCAGCTCCTCTTCATCACTTCAAGATAACTGGTCTAGGCCTACTTTGGGTAGCCAACACACTTCCCTCCACCTCATCAATTGCACCCAATACTACAATGTCGATTCTTCTCCTAGGAAGTGATGCAGGGCGGACCTGCAATTAACCAGGATCTTCAATACCTGCCTATCAGCCTACCGATTCATAATAGCCGACTAACAAACTTCACACTGGCAAATTCAAGTCCTTTAAAAATATGGTCTACTTATTACCAACATACGATCAAACTTCAACAACAATGCGCCTTGGTTTTTTTCTCAACAAACTAACATTATGGAGCCAATCATCAAATACATATAAGGGCGCCTTTCCATTCATATAATCCTGGCTAACACGACAAATTCTTTATAGTTCTGGAAATCTTCCTCTTCGCCGACGCGTTTAGGATATGGCTCTCCCATAATTCTTGGATGTTCAAATGCAGGGCCGCCTACCTGCAATATACCCAGGATTTTCCTACGACTAAGAATTAAAAATGCAATTAAATCACTGCCCAACTAACACTCCAATCTGGCCGATTTCATACTCTAGCATTCTCCATTCATAAACATAAAACAGGCTATTCATTAAACTCTGACTGTAAATACTCCAACAACATCCAACGCTGCAATAACCTTTCTTCACTACCATCATCACCTGAGAAACTTGAAGAAACGCTCCAGGCAGAGTCAATCATATAGACAAAATATCCACATGAAAACAAAAGATTAAATTGTTGCTGCACAGGTCCAATTGATAAAGTTCTGATTCGAATATATATCCAAAATACAATGCATCCAAATGATGCAAACCTAGTAACATGCTTGACCGCTAGATTCTTTTCAAATTAACCAGAAAAAGACTTACGCGCAAACCACACCACCGGCACACTGCATTTGCGTTATGTCGTTCAACGGCTCATACACAGAGTCTCCACAGGTTATGCAATGTGATTGTATTAATAATTTGGCCTCCACGCAAACAATTAAGCGTACCAGGTGTTACCTTCTCCACGCGTACAGGTAGGAACAAATAAAGTCCATGCGAACACTCAAGAGGTATTAATGGAACCACCTCTGTTCCAGAATTAACACACTACGCAACAGTTATATCTTGCCAGCATTTTACCTGCCCAGCAGTTCGGTTCAACTCCACATTTATACACAGGGTTTATACATAGTTTTACTGTCCACGGCATCATCAATTCGAATCCACGAATTACAGTCTGCTGTCTATACAAAAGAAAAAAAACACAGCGCTTATTCAAAATTCACGGGACTATTATAATATCCCCTCAATTCAATTCATTAAATGTTCGCTGTCCATACATGATGCCTGCCACAAAATGAATAATACAGTCGCATATAATATATTATGGCTCACGGCTTCAATAGCTGGGAAAGGCCAAGCAATGAATTTCAACCCGTTGAATGCAGGCAATTTCTCTTATATGGAATCGATCCAATTTCGTGATTGATTTACCCAGCTCACAATTAAATTTAACACACCTTTTGAGATAATCAGTCAATTATCAATCAATTTAATTGCACGACCCATAAATGAGACATAATCTTCAGAAAATAAAATTTGCATTGATACATACAACACTTACAGAGTAATCTCCTTCCTTGGCCAGATTTCTAATTCATTAGCCCTTTACAACTGCCCGAAGGCTCCCAACCAGAAACCTCTCACACTCTATCTCTCTATCTCTCTGATCTTCCATGTCTTTGAGGATTCCTAATTTATAAAAACTAAATATGATCTAGAATCACCCCAACTAAAAGCTCTAAGAGTCTACATGCAATGCATACATAGGGTAAAAAGCATCTTGAGGCTTTTTCCCATCTTTTTCCCTGTTCTAAAATAGAAAAGCCTTCCTTATCCACATCTATTGCTTTTATGCCTAAAAACTCTCCCTATTTTATTAAAAATAACAAAATATTAAAAATAATCACACCCCCCTTTTTATTCCATATTTACAGATGAAGAGGGTCTTGATGCTCCTGCATCATACACCCAACCTTAAAATTAATCATGATCCCCTGATCATGTGTTCGGATCTGTGTATGCCTGGATCCCATATCTTGTTCTGCAAGTCACCATATGCTACTGTTCGCTGTCTTCCTCCAGGTTTCCACACTTTATGCTGCATAGCTCCACTGGCTACACTCTTGCAATCTTCTGCTGTCTTCCCTTCGTTGCTTCTCCTTTGTTTCATTGTTGCTGGCCTCTTCCGGGATTTCTTCAGCATCATCTGCTTCATCATTTCAATTTCTTTGTCTAACAAATTTTCTCCAGCATCTTCAATAAAACCTGCACTCACAAAACAATTGTTAGAATAAAAAATAGAAGGCTTCAATGCCTCTTCTGCTGCTAGTGTTGTCTCAGTTGTCACTATGGATGTTGCTGCCGCTGTCGCCATAGATGTTGCTACCTCCCAAACTTCCTGTCCTTCTGCAACATGCTTTGGCTCATCATCTGCAATTTCATCTGCAACTTTATCTGCAACTTTTTCTTCTGGTTCACAGCACTGGCCTCTTTCTTCTGCAATCTCCCTGTCATACTGTGGATTCTCCAGCCAATATTCTAACAATGCAATCTCTCTGTAGCATCGCTGAAGCACCTCATACACTACTATATTAACTTTCAGTATCAACTGCTTTTCTTTTTGTGTTTACTGATTCACTTTTCCGCATTTACAAGACTTCCTCTTGTCTGTAAAATTCATATCCTCTCAACACTGTAATCACATACAATTGTACTAACAAACAAAGTCACTACCAGTTCATCTGGTCTGCAATTATTCAGAAATCATCAATAATCTCTTTTCTGTTCAACTGACTGTAAATCTCTTTCTGCTGTAGCCTGCTTCACTCTCTTCTCATCAGTAACCATTTCTCTGGCTCTCACATTTTCCTGCAACAACTCCATCAATAGTTCAAGATGAACTGCTATCTCAGCTTTCTCTTTCTCATACTCTTCCCGAGTCAACTGCTTTCTTATGCCATTTTCCTTGGCATATTCCTCCTTCTTTCTTCTGTGGCCTCTTTCTGAACCTCTGCTCTCTCCTTTATGACTTTTAGTAGTCATCTCCTTCGCCATGAGTTGCTCCCCTATGAGTTGCATGAAGCCTCTGCCACAACAAACTCTCTTGCTGCCACTTACCTCACCAGTCCTTTCCTCCAGATCTGGTCTTTTGGTAATCATTGGTTCTCTGCTGGAACCTTTTGAGCATCCTCCACTGCTCCTGTAGGATTCCCTCATCTGCAACTTTATTCAACCTCTATTGAATCTTTAGGTTCTGCCACATTCACTTCTCCTTCCTCCCGCTGAGATTTCTTCACTATTCCTGTAAATCAATATTCATCAGTCCCAAAAATCATCACATGCAATTAACTTAACAAAAAACACTTGAATCTTCAAAAAGAGCTATTCCGGCTCTGATACCACTTGATGCAGGGCGGACCTGCAATTAACCAGGATCTTCAATACCTGCCTATCAGCCTACCGATTCATAATAGCCGACTAACAAACTTCACACTGGCAAATTCAAGTCCTTTAAAAATATGGTCTACTTATTACCAACATACGATCAAACTTCCACAACAATGCGCCTTGGTTTTTTTCTCAACAAACTAACATTATGGATCCAATCATCAAATACATATAAGGGCGCCTTTCCATTCATATAATCCTGGCTAACACGGCAAATTATTTATAGTTCTGGAAATCTTCCTCTTCGCCGACGCGTTTAGGATCTGGCTCTCCCACAATTCTTGGATGTTCAAATGCAGGGCCGCCTACCTGCAATATACCCAGGATTTTCCTATGACTAAGAATTAAAAATGAAATTAAGTCACTGCCCAACTAACACTCCAATCTGGTCGATTTCATACTCTGGAATTCTCCATTCATAAACATAAAACAGGCTATTCATTAAACTCTGACTGTAAATACTCCAATAGCATCCAACGCTGCAATAACCTTTCTTCACTACCATCATCACCTGAGAAACTTGAAGAAACGCTCCAGGCAGAGTCAATCATATAGACAAAATATCCAAATGAAAACAAAAGATTAAATTGTCGTTGCACAGGCCCAATTGATAAAGTTCTGATTCGAATATATATCTAAAATACAATGCATCCAAATGATGCAAACCTGGTAACATGCCTGACCGCTAGATTCTTTTCAAATTAACCAGAAAAAGACTTATGCGCAAACCACACCACCGACACACTGCATTTGTGTTATGTCATTCGACGGCTCATACACGGAGTCTCCACAGGTTATGCAATGTGATTGTATTAATAATTTGGCCTCCACGCAAACAATTAAGCGTACCAGGTGTTACCTTCTCCACGCGTACAGGTAGTAACAAATAAAGTCCATGCGAACACTCAAGAGGTATTAATGGAACCACCTCTGTTCCAGAATTAACACACTACACAACAATTATATCTTGCCAGCATTTTACCTGCCCAACAGTTCGGTTCAACTCCACATTTATACACAGGGTTTATACCAATGTTTTACTGTCCACGGCATCATCAATTCGAATCCACGAATTACAGTCTGCTGTCTATACAAAAGAAAAAAAACACAACGCTTATTCAAAATTCACGGGACTATTATAACATCCCCTCAACTCAATTCATTAAATGTTCGCTGTCCATACATGATGCCTGCCACAAAAATGAAGCCGTGAGCCATAATATATTATATGCGACTGTGTATTATAGCAGGAATAAGTCTTTTTGAAGGTTCAAGTGTTTTTTGTTAAGTTAATTGCATTTGATGATTTTTGGGACTGATGAATATTGATTTACAGGAATAGTGAAGAAATCTCAGTGGAAAGAAGGAGAAGTGAATGTGGCAGAACCTGAAGATTCAACAGACATTGAATAAAGTTGCAGATGGGAGAAGCCTACATGAGCAGTAGAGGATGCTCAAAAGGTTCCAGCAGAGAACCAATGATTACCAAAAGACCAGATCCGAAGGGAAGGATTGGTGAGGTAAGTGGCAGCAAAAGAGTTTGTTGTTGCAGAGGCTTCATGCAACTCATGGCGAAGGATATGACTACTAAAAGTCATAAAGGAGAAAGCAAAGGTTCAGAAAGAGGCCACAAAATAAAGGAGGAGAAATATGCCAAGGCAAATGGCAGAAGACCGCATTTGATTGAGGAAGAGTATGAGAAAGAGAAAGCTGAGATAGCAGCTCATCTTGAGCTTTTGATGAAGTTGTTGCAGGAAGATGTGAAGGACCAGAGACATGGTTTACTGATGAGGAAGAGAGTGAAGTGGCAGAGGCTACAGCAGAAGAGAGATTTACAGACAAGCATGCAGTTACAAGAGGAGCTAAAGAAGCTTAAGCAGATGATGGATGAACACTTGAAACAGGAAGAACTCAAAGCAGCTGAGTTGAAAGAGGAGGTTTCCATTGATGAAACAAAAGAGGAGATTATTGATGATTTCTTAAATTATTGTGTAGATCCAGATCAGCTGGATAATGTAAACTCTTGTGTTTGTATAGCTGACAATTGTAATGTGATTACAGGTGTTGAGGAGGATGTGCCATCTTATGAAATTGTTACAGCACAAGAGGAAGTTCTTGTAGATGCGGAAGAAGTGAATCAGTCTGAAGCACAGATAAAAGAAGTAGCAGTTGATACTGAAAGTTTATGTTTGAATGCAGGTGATGATGAGGTGCTTCAGCGATGCTACAGAGAGATTGCATTGTTAGAATACTGGTTGGAGAATCCACAGTATGACAGGGAGATTGCAAAAGAAAGAGGCTAGTGCTGTGAACCAGAAGAAAAAGTTGCAGATGAAATTGCAGATGATGAGCCAAAGCATGTTGCAGAAGGACAGGAAGTTTGGGAGGTAGCAACATCTATGGCGACAGCGGCAACAACATCCATAATAACAGCTGAGACAACATTGATAGCAGCAGAAGAGGCACTGATGCCTTGTGATTTCTATTCTAACAAGTGTTTTGTGAATGCAGGTATTGTTGCAGAACATTTGACTCAGTTGAGGAGAGAAGAAGTTTTCTGTTCCAGAGGACAAGAGGGGATGGATGATCGGGTGGCAGTCAGAACAAAAACAAGCATAGAGGCAGTAAGAAATCAGCAGTCTGAAGATTTATTAGACAAAGAAATTGAGCTCATTAGAAGAATCATGTTGAAAGTGTCTCAGAGGAAGACATCAGCAAGGAAGAGAAGCAGCAGAAGCAGCCGCAAAAGAAAGACAACAGAAGATTGTGAGAGCACAGCAAGTGGAGCGATGCAGCATAAAGTGTGGAAACCTGGAGGAAGACAGCGAACAATAGCATATGATGACTTGTAGAACAAGATATGGGATCCAGGCATACACAGATCCAAACACATGATCAGGGGATCATGATTAATTTTAAGGTTGGGTGTATGATGTAGGAGCATCAAGACCCTCTTCATCTGTAAATATGGAACAAAAGGGGGGTGTGATTATTTTAAATATTTTGTTATTTTTAATAAAATAGGGAGTGTTTTTAGGCATAAAAGCAATAGATGTGGATAATGAAGGCTTTTCTATTTTAGAACAGGGAAAAAGATGGGAAAAAGCCTCAAGATGCTTTTTACCCTATGTATGCATTGCATGTAGACTCTTAGAGCTTTTAGTTGGGGTGATTCTAGATCATGTTTAGTTTTTATAAATTAGGAATCCTCAAAGACATGGAAGATCAGAGAGATAGAGAGAGGGAGTGTGAGAGGTTTCATGGTTGGATGCCTTCGGGTAGTTTGTAAAGGGCCATCAATTCTATTTATCTGGCCAACATAAGTGTGTAAGTAATTATTTTGTTCCAGTTTGTATATATTGGTTGATTGAGAAATTGGTTGTTGAATTCTGAATTTAGAAGCTGAACCGTATGCATGTGATTTGATTCTGGTTATGGATTTAAAGGCAATCGAATGGATTGAGTTGTGTATGGGCTTATAGTTGATTGAATAAACTGAAGTTAATGAATATATTTTGAATTGCATGGATTTATTATTATTTTTATTATATAATATATATATATATTATATTATAGATATATATTATTATATATATTTATATATTCTTATAATTCTCTGAGCGTTAAGGCAGCGTAATGCCTATTCTTTATATGTTCTCATATTCCTGATTGAGTACATGTACGCGTGCGGGGGTCGATTTCTTTGATCCTGGTTTGTATTAGAGTCAACACATGTGGAAGGGGATCCGCTGGCAGAGCGGTTTTAGTCATTCAAACCAATTGTTAACTATGTACTGTTGATATAAACCGGTGTGCGTGGAAAAGCGAAGCGTGGTTGCTTATATATATGTATAACAATGTTTAATTCTGGGCAGAGGAGCGCGTGGGTTCCAATATTTCTTTTTAACTGTTGTGTGCACAACTAGATATGCGTTGTTCTATTATTAAGAACTGTGGTGTGTATTCCAATGGCTGTGTGCGGAATGTTTATAAATTGGTGACTGCTTAATTATAAGTTTTTCCATCATTCCTGTGCGTAGATTTTGACATGGATATCCATCATTGCTGTGCGCCTTGTTGTATGGACAACGAACCGTATTTGGTTGATTTAAATTGATAACAGAGCCGTGCCTATTACTAATCTGGTAGCAGCACTGGAGTGTGAGTGTCGGATAGAAGAGTATTGTGTGGGTTTCATTTATATTTTGTAGCTGTTCGGGTGGTGGTCGGAAGGTCGTGACGGGTGCGCCCAATCTATGCCAATTGTGCATGCATGTGCCATTGGTGTCTAAACATTGGCTGCAAAATTTATGTGTTGAGACTTGGAGCTTGGATGCTTTGCCACTGGACCATGTTTAATAGTTTCGTCCAGAACCTGATATCGTGACTGCAAATAACAAAACTTCTGCCGCTGTTTAGAGTCCATGAAGACAGGTTTGGTTTTGGATGATATATGAAATTACTTAGTCGCCTTCTATTTACCACGCGTTTTATTCAATAGCCACCCTATTTTGTTTGGAGCTCTTGGCCAGATTTTTATCTGCATTTAACTGTAATTCAACCACGCCTCAACAATACAAAACTCAATTATAGAAAAATATACACCAATCCATAAATCGAACCATATAATTTCTGAGATTCCAGACAATACATATGCACACAAAATCACTGAATTAATTAATTAAGAAATAAAATATTTACAAGAGAAATCATGGCCTATTCATGGCCTCTCATTCTTCATCCTCACTCTCACTCCCTCTCTCTATCTCTCTGATCTTCCATGTCTTTGAGGATTCCTAATTTATAAAAACTAAACATGATCTAGAATCACCCCAACTAAAAGCTCTAAGAGTCTACATGCAATGCATACACAGGGTAAAAAGCATCTTGAGGCTTTTTTCCATCTTTTTCCATGTTCTAAAATAGAAAAGCCTTCCTTATCCACATCTATTGCTTTTATGCCTAAAAACACTCCCTATTTTATTAAAAATAACAAAATATTCAAAATAATCACACCCCCCTTTTTATTCCATATTTACAGATGAAGAGGGTCTTGATGCTCCTGCATCAGGAAGGACTATTCACCACCATGGAAGGTCCTCCACATGGCACCAACAAGTTGCCACAAATATGATCCAAACTGGTCACTTCCTTGACCCAACAAACACCAAACGTTGCTCCAATAATCGTGTACTAGCTCACAGATTTGAGGTATGTTTGGTTGCAACAAACTAGGCTTGGTTAGGGCACACAACATTCCTTAACAAACCTTCCTTTTGTGCCCAAAAACACTCCCAAGTGGTGTGACTTCCTTTCCTTGAGGAGCCGAGGGCGGCTGCTTCAGTTTTGGGCTACCCTAGCCCTTGTCAACTCCTCGTCATGCTAGTAATTTGTTGCGACACCCTACAACAAGACTGTGTAGGGTTGTGATTGCATTTTCATGGATCTACACCCCTCCAAAGTGCCCTAAAAACTGTCCTATGGTTGTGGCTCTTCCAGCAAGGGGACTCGACCCTCCTTCACCCTAAAATAGGCCCTAAAACAATCCTCCTTCTCCCACCCAAGACTATCTCTCCTTGTTGTGGCTAGATCAGATGAGCCTCTTCCTCAACGAGCTTTCTTGTGTTTTGTTGCACCAATGGATGAGGAATAAGACCTCCACTCCACCTCTATATATACATATAATTAGGGCTCAATGAATTCATTTGAAGAGACATGTCTATTGGAACAAGCGTACATGACTTGACTGTCCATAACTGATTGACAACTTCAAAAATTCATAACTTCATTTCTAGAACTTCGAATTGAGTGATCTTTGGAGCATTAGAATCAGCACGCCAATATTTAGCACCTCAAATTTTCTCATGCTCAAATTCTTCATGGTTTTGGCCCAAATCCTAATGGGTGAAAATCCCCAACCATGGGTTCCAAGCCCACAAGTGGCCCTTGTGGCACTTTTACCTCCAAACCCTAAACCCTAGGACTTGGAGTACCTCCCATGCTACACAAATCAACAATGTTGTGTCAAGGAGGATGTACCATAGCTTCACCATTTGGGAGAGGTTGGGCCAATGATTTTCATATGCGGTGAGAAACAATATGATATGACTAAACGAAAATAGATGGGTTGACCACACGTGGCAACGTATTTTATGTGGGTCCCACATAAGTGACTTCTCACACTCTTATTCAAGGGAAGTTTTGGTATCCCAATCTTTGGGGGTTGACCTCTGTGGGTGACCCTTTCAACGGTCCAGATTCCATTTTTTTTCCTTCTTTTATCTAGGTTTAGTTTCATTAATCATATTCAGAATGACCACATGGCACATTTGACACCACGTGCAAGTCGCCACTTCAACGTAGTGGGTGCAAGCAGGGTATAAATTTAACGAAAATTCCTACTTCTCAATAAAAAATTTTATGACTGGTTTCCTTTTAAAGTTGCACTTCACATGACGTTTGATTTTTATTTTTACCCATCATTTAAATATCATGTATTACATGTTTTTTTGTTATGAGTATAAAAACAATTTTTTGGTAGGATAAGCTCTGTGTTTTGTCTTCCTAATTTTTTTAATTATGGCTTGACCATAAAATATATGTCTACATTTTATATTACTTTAAAATTATTAAATAGTTTTTTATTTGTTAAAAAGCTATTTTTATAGTGTATTTAATTTAGTGAATTGTGAGGAGCTCATTGCTCTTTTTCTTTTCCTCAAGGAAAGAAAATTCTCTTACCTAGGAGGAGAAAAATAGAATTCCACATAAGAGACTAATTATTTTAATTAAATAAATAATAATAACAAATAAATTAGAATTATGATTTAACTCCACTTATTGAATAATCATCTTTATCTTATGATTATTGAATTCTTGTTATATGTGTTTATATGAAAACGAAATGCCCAAAGTTAAGTGTTACTTTGAAGATTTAATAAAAAGTGATTTTTTCTTGTCATCACCCTCTAATAAAAGTTGTGATTAAATTTACAAGTTACTTCAATTTTCTAATGGGGATTTCTAATTATTTGAGTTATTAAAAGGTTTTTTACCCGAGTGGCTAACTTCCAACCCTAAGATTTGCATTATCTCCAATCCTTTTGCACTAGTTGTCATTCTTGCTTCCATCAATGTCCTAAGCTTATCAACATTCATCAACCATTTAACTTATATAGTTGTACTAGTTTAGGGCATTTTAAAAATAGTCGAATCTTTGTCTTAGCCCTTTTTCATTTATATTTGTGATCATTTTTACAAGAAATCTAGCATAGATTTGTTAGAATCATAAGTTTGTGCTATACAATATACACATTCTAAGTATCCTAAAAAAAACTCAAAGTGCTAAATCCCCTTATGCATTCGAAAACAGATTTTAAGAAACAAAAAATCACAATTTCATTCAAAATTATATCCACAAATTAAAAAAAAAACTAAAAAATTAAATTTACCCACACTAAGGAGTCTCACTTCATAGGGTTGACGTCTATGCATATAAGGACCACTTAAGACATGAACTAAATACTAAGGTGGTGTAGATGCTATTATGGGTGGGCCCTCCTTGTGGGTGAAGCTAAGAGCTCGAGATGATAGAGATGTTGAAAGAGGCGTTCAATAATTGTCACTTGGATGTCATTTAGTAAATATGACATATCACTTTGTCATTTATTTATCTTCCATGAATATTGTATGCAATGAATTTTCTTCATGGAACAATAAATATATTCAAATAAGGCAACATTGCCAGTTAGTTTAATTTAGCTACTAATTTATTTTGTATTGTTATAATGTGATTAGTTTTTGTTAAATGTAATTTGTCTAAAATTTGCTCAAAAGTAATGTTGTTTTCATATTGTTTCTTTTCCAAGATGTTTTATGACAATTTCACTTTCATCTATCGAGTCAATTGGTTCAAGAACTTTTGTGCTTGTCATGAGTAGCATTGGGAAATTGTATCTACAATGTGAGCCTTTTGTCTTTTCACATCTTTTTGTATGGTGGTGTTTCATGTATCTTTGCAATCTCTACAACTAGATAGTTCATGATTGCATTATCTTTGGCTAGGCAAAGATCACAAGCATTTTCACTTGGATTGTCTTATGCACACCTACATTAAATTTTAGTTTCAAATTATGTATTATATTTCCGACCTTTCTAATTTTGTTTTTCGCATCAAATCACGATAATCGAGGAACATGATTTTTATATTTGTCAAAAGCAACTATATTACAATTAGTTTGGGTCAAAATAGTTTATTAAAGTTCTTTAATAACTAAATATTAATTTTTTTTGTTGGAAATTTAAAATTAATTTTTGAATTTCTAATTTTTTATTGGTGGATATAGTTGATTAGATTAATTTTATAGGATTTAAAATCAATTTGTCAGAATTAAAAATTAAAATATAACATAAAATCTTTGAAGCCAAATATCCTCATAAATTAATTATGCAATAAAAATTAAATATATAGATGTGAGCAATTATTTAAAAAAATATAAAAAAACCTAAATATCCTCGTAAATTAATTATCTTATAAAAAAATAAAAAATTTGAATATGACCCATGCCTAGATCGTCAAGGTTAACCAACCAGCCTGCCATAGGGCATTAAATGTCCTGGTACATGCATGCCCTATAACAATATGGAGTTGTCTATAATGCGACTTTTTGGAGATTCCGGTGACGGAATCCGACGGAAGAAATGAGGTTAAATCTTGATTTTTAGCAGTTAAAATGATTTTTTAACTGCATATTTGGATTCAGCGACCCGAAAACCCCTGGGAGCCATTGATTGTGCAGAAACTAGCTATCAAACATGGGATTCCAATAAATTGCTGCCGGATTTTGACCGGAAAAATCCGCCGGAAAAACTTTCAAAAAGTCGCGTTATAGACTACTGCTAACAATATAACACACAACATTTATTTTTAATTTATGTAGCCACCAAGGCTGTGTGTTATATTGTTATAGGGCATGCATGTACCAGGGCATTTAATGACCTATGGTAGGCTGGTTAGCCCTTGCTTGCGTAGATCTGCTAAGGTCTGTCATCTTGTCATTATTATCCCTGCCGCCGCAAGGTAGGGTATTACACATTCGTTTTTTGCATTGACTAGAAATTAACGAGCATTTGAATAAAAAATAAATAACACTCTGTGAAGATAACATTATAAATTGAATTCATTTTTTTTTTAATATTTTAATTTTATTTATCTAAAATTTTATTGGTTCAAATTTGTTTGATCTTATTCTTCCACGATCACTCATGTACGAAATCGTCAGTTCATTAAAAAATTTGCAGATGAGATGAATACCATATGGTGTTGGATTTCTGGCCGTTTTAACGTTTTTTTAAAGGACTTCAGAATTATAGTTATAGATCACTCTAAACACGTCATTGTTGATTTCACCGCGACATAAAAATAAAATAATTGTATTAATGTCCAATATTGTCTACTTTAATGCAAAAAGTAATTTCCTAAAAAGCTCCAGTTAGTGAATAAAATAAATTAGAGATAAACCTTTTTTTCCATGCTTCTCTATCAGTACTGATGGGACTTTAGTTATTAAATCATTATGGGACTTTAGTTATTGAATCATTATGTACATAAAATATATTGATATTACTGATATTTAGTATATTGATATTACTGATATTTAGTATGATGTGATTTGATATAAAATAGTTTATAATAATATATATATATATATATTTAGTGTGAATGTGATTATAATTAATATTTATTTTTTTATAATGATTTTCCTAGAAGTTAATTTAGCAATAGTATAAGAGTTTTTCCAATTTTTTGGCTATTTTTTTTTAGTAAATTTTGGTTTAAATTAGATAGAAATATCTCGAAATTGTAATACAATTTCCACTGTAAAATCTATACAATTTTAATGGTAAAGCCTAAAAAATATTGAGTGTCATGAGATGTTTTAGAAAATGTGATGAATAGCATTTAATTAGAAGGGTTGGTTTTAATTTTATTTGGAAGGTGATGCAGGAGCATCCAGCTCAGGGAGGTCATGGCTAGGAGTTTGTCTCTGTCTAACAGTTTGAGTTTCGTTAATTTTCATCTTCATTTACATTTCTAGGAATGGCTGTCTCAGCCAGTGTTAGTGTTTTGCTTACATGTTCTTTTTTCTTTCTTTTTACTTTTATTTAAAATTTTCTTTTAGTTTACAAAAGCAGAAAAGATAGTTATTCAAAAACCATTTAATATAGCCACATAACATAACTACTGGCAGTTGGCTAATTGTCCAGTGTTCTCTACAAAATGAAAAGAGAAAATGATTATTGTAATCTTTTTTTTTACCATCATAGAATTGAATGAAGAAAATGCACAGAAACATTCTGAAGACAAACACATCTAAATCCATTCATGTTACAGTTTTAGCATCTTTCCTACAAAGTACAATAATTTCATTTTCTTTTCCATAAGCATAATGAAGACAGACAAGTGAACAATAAGCACCAAAGCGAGGAGAGCACCCAAACAAGCCAGCAGCACAAACAAAACGAGCTTACAAAAGGAACGAGAAAGCTATTGACGAAGAAATACCCAAACAAAGCTACATGTACAGAAACAAACACATAACCATTTTCTTTCGCTGAATTTAACAAACAAAACCTATATCTATATATATATATATATATATATATATATATATATATGTCAAAGTCGAGCATCTACAGTTCACTGTTCAAAGACCAACAAATAAAACAAAGTTGACAATACTATAAACCACCGCGAGGTCACCACTGGATCACATCTCTACATACATAACTACAACAACAGAGCCATAAATATATAGTGGAGCCACAGGCACAGTGAGGCTGAGAAATCGCAGAAGCCGAAAACAAACTACGATGACAGACTCATAAACCCTCAGATAGTCAAACAGGAAAACACCAAGGAGCGACCCTACTTGGTTCAGGCGTAGGAGATATGACATGAGGACGACGAACAAAACCCTGTTGCTCACCTGCATTGGCCAACAAGCAGGCCATTAGAATCGAAGAAACAAAACTACAGCTACAGTTACAAAACACAACCAGTAACAAAGGAAAGGGTTATGAGAAACTCACCGAGGGAGAGTCGAGCCTATGTAAACCAGAAGAGAAGCCACATAATTAAGGTTACAGTCGTAGAGGTGCTCGCTGCCCACAAGGAGCAAAGATTGTCAATGACTGAGGAAAAACGAAGCAGACAAGACCAACATGGAGAGAGGACATACCTTTTGGATGACCGCCGAGTGAGAGCCGAAAGCCGAGCCACTCCACAACTGCAACTTGTGTCAAAACAAGTAAACAATCAGACTGCGAAGCAAGTGCATTTGGGGCAACTGTACATAACCAAAGCCTGCAACTGTAAACATAACCAGAACTGAGTGAAATTGATAAAAAAAACCAAGACCAAGGGTTCCAGACCCAAGCCTCAAAACCAAGCTCGGGACAAGGAACATAGGCATCATACGCAGGTGGAAACCCTCGCAAAGTTGCAATCCAGGCACAATGGAGCGAAACACCCATAAAACCAATAGAGCAAACCCTCATTTCGCGGAACTGCAGACCTCACAAGCAGCATAGTGAAAACAACAAATGGAATGAACAGTTCAGGGTTTCGGGGGATAGTAAGAGAGGGAAGGAACGTGGACCAAGGCCAGGACACATGTCCCCGTCGCAATTAAATGACAATACAAATCATTAAAGTCAACCAACTACCACGTTAATACAATTCAATCAACAGTTTATCATTAACCCGAGGGTATAAAGGGCTGGACCCATCAAATTTTGGTATCAGAGCAGGTACAATTAACTGATTTTATTTATAAAATGGAAGCTGGAAGAAGAGGTCGTGGAAGAGATATTCGAAGAGTAGTAGATGAAGGATTGAGGGAAGAGATTAGGATCCTGAATGCCCGTTTGGTGGCAGTATAAGCAGGAAGGAGAAGGGATCCGGAAGTAGGGGACGACAGTGAAGAAGATGTTGTAGTTACAACAGATGGATCAGATGAAGAAGGACCTGAAATCAAATTATTAAGGTCAGTCTTGTTGGCTAGCAGTAAGCTAAAGCCTGAAATTCCGAACTATGATGGCAGTTTGTCCACATAAGTGCTGTTGGATTGGATTAGTGAGTTAGAAAAATATTTCGAATGTGAGGAGGTCAGCGAAGATAGGAGAGTTAAATTTGCTGCCACCAAGCTGAAAGGACACACGACCTTATGGTGGGACAGTGTCCAAGCAGAGAGGAGAAGATTGAATAATTTACCGATTAAAAAAGTGGACCAGAATGGTCGCCAAGATGAAGGGTAAGTTTTTGTCCAAAGATTACCAGATTGCTCTGTATCGACAGGTGCATAATTTGAAGCAGAGAAGAATGATGGTGAATATACTGAAGAATTATATCAAGTGAATTTGAGAGCTGGTTATACTGAAGACACCCTAGAAAAGACAACAAGGTTTGTGAATGGCCTAAGGCTGGAGATATTGGATGAGATAAGTATTCTTTCTCCAAAAACCATAGAGGAAGCACACCAGAGTTCCTTAAAGGCAGAAGAAAAGATCGCAAGAAAGCATAATGCCAGGAGAGGATGAGGAACTGGCAGAGGGAAAGGACAATCCTTTGGCAGAGGAAGCATTGCCAACAACAGTGAAGAGGGTAGCAGTTCAAAGACCTCAGGGACAATAGAAAAGGAAGGTAGCACTAGGGGAGGAAGGCCATACTAGAGAGGAAGGGGAAATGGCAGAGGCAGAGGAGTTGCCTACCAATGTTACAAGTGCCACAAGTGGGGGCACAGATCCTTTGAGTGTCCTGAAGGAGAACAAGTTGGTCAAAGAGGAGCATATGCTTCTCAGACAGAGGAAGTAGAGGCACCGCCTCAAGAGGTAGAGAATGTACCGGAGACAGGAGAGGCCTTAGTATTGAACAAGGTACTGCTGAAATTGGCAAAGGAAACAGCTAAACAAACCCAAAGAAAGGCATTATTCTGGACTGTGTGCAAGTCACATGACAAATGCTGAAAACTGATTATAGACAATGGAAGCATTGATAATCTGGTTGCAACAGAGATGGTGGAGAAATTGGGTTTAAAAATATTGAAGCACCCAACTCCCTATAAGTTGTCGTGGTTACAGAAGGGTCACCAACTGCTAGTTGATGAGCAGTATGAGGTGGAGTTCCATATTGGCAAGTATAGGGACAAAGTGACTTGTGACGTCATGCCCATGGACGTGTGTCATATTCTGCTAGGTAGACCATGGCAGTATGACCGAAAAGTTGTTCATGGTGGGAAAAAAAACTACTACAAGTTTGTCAAGGATGGGATTAAGCATATGCTAGTACCCATCAAGGAAGAAGAAACAACAAAGACTAGTGGGAGAAAAGTATTGCTGGTGGGTGGAAAAGAATTTCTAAAACAAATTAAAGAGGATGAGGTAAAGTATGTTGTTGTAAGGACACTGAGAGCAATGATGTTGCACACTGAAATTTCTGACTTACCTGAAGAAATCCAGGAAATGTTGCAAGAATTCAGCGACATTGTGGTGGATGATTTACCGGATAAATTACCACCAAAGTGGAGTATCAATCATCACATAGATTTCATCCCTAGAGCTAGTTTACGAATAAAGCTGCTTACAGGATGAGTCCCAAGGACAACGAAGAGATCAGGAAGCAGCTACAGGAATTGTTAGACAAAGGCTTGATACTAGAAAGTTTAAGTCCGTGTGCAGTTTTGACAGTTCTAGCTCCCAAGAAAGGAGGCGAGTGGCAGATGTGTACAGATACACGAGAAATAAATAAAATTACTATTAGATACAGGTTTCCATTGCCACGAATGGATGACATGATGGACTTCTTGAGCGGGGCAGCATATTTTTCGAAGATAGATCTGAAGAGTGGATACCACTAGATTATAATCAGAGAAGGGGATGAATGGAAAACAACATTCAAAACTAATGAAGGGCTGTATGAATGGCTGGTAATGCCATTTGGGTTGAGTAACACCCCTAGTAATTTCATGTGCCTAATGAATGAGATGTTGAAGGAGTTCATAGGGAAATTTGTGATTGTGTATCTTGACGATATACTGATTTTCAGCAAGACCAAGGAGGAACATTTTTGACATGTTTGATATGTTCTAGAGAAGTTGCAACAAAACAAGTTGTTGATAAATATGAAAAAATGTACTTTCTTTAAGAAGGAGTTAGTCTATTTGGGTTTCGTGATTGCAGAAAATGCGCTGAAAAATGGACCCAAAAAAAGTTTCATCTATACTTAGTTGGTCATCCCCTAAGAGTCTGTTCGAAGTTCGAAGTTTTCATGGGTTAGCAAGTTTCTATATCAAGTTTATAAAGAATTTTAGTGGAATCTGCGCACCTATGTTGGATATAATCAAGAAGGCAAGTCAACCTTTTCAGTGGACTGAAGCTGCAGAGAAGAAGGCTGCCTGATTTCAACAAACTTTTTCGAGTTCGTTGTGATGCCAGTGGTACAACCATTGGAGCCATACTCAACCAGGAAGACAAACCAGTAGCCTATTTCAGTGAAAAATTAAATGAAAGCAAGCAAAAGTATATGTCTTATGACAAGGAGTTTTATGCCGTCATCCAAGCCTTGAAGCATTGGAGGCATTATCTGTTGGGTAATGATTTTGTCTTTTTTTCTGATAATTCTGCATTACAGTATGTTATGCAACAGCATAAACTGAATCACAAACATGCAAAATGGGCGGAGTACTTGCAGAGCTTTACATTCGTATTGAAGCATATCAGTGGTCAAGCGAAGAAGGTAGCAGATGCACTAAGCAAAAGAGTTCTACTCTTGCAGGAGAGTACAATACAAGTGTTGGGATTTGAACACCTAAAGGACTTGTATCAAACATATGCAGATTTCAAGGAGGCTTGTGAAGCCTGCCAGAATCCATTGTTGAGGAACAATAGTCCATGGCTGGACTATAACTTGCAGGAGGAGCTGTTATTCAAGGGAGGAAAACTGTGTCCCAGAATGTTCGATGAGGGAGAACATCATCCGGGAAAAACATAGTGGAGATCTAGTTGGACATTTTGGCATTGATAAGACCTTGGATTAGCTCAATCATTTCTATTACTAGTCGAAGATGCGAAGAGACATGCAACGGTATGTGACCAGGTGTAAGATATGTTAGTTGGCGAAGGGGCACAGTCAGAACACGAGGTTGTATGCACCCTTGCCTATTCCAAACAAACCGTGGGATTCAATCAGTTTGGACTTTTTCCTGGGTTTGCCCAAAACACAGCGGGGTTTTGATTCCATCATGGTGGTGGTGGACCGATTATCGAAGATGGCACACTTTATCCCTTGTAGAAAAACCAGTGATGCTACCCATGTAGCACACTTGTTTTTCATTGAAGTCGTCAGACTGCACAACATACCCAAGTCCATTATTTCCGACAGGGACGTGAAATTCATAGGGCATTTTTGGTGCACCTTGTGGAAAAAGCTGGACACGAAATTAAATTTCAGCTTTGCTTATCACCCATAGAATGATGGGAAGACAGAGGTAGTGAACATAAGTTTAGGAAACCTGCTGCGGAATCTAGTCGGAGAAAATTCCCGATTGTGGGATCGTGTAATTGCTCAAGCAGAATTTGCTTACAATGATTCATTGAATCGAAGCATAGGAAGTAGTCTTTTTCAGATCTTGTATGGAATTAATCCCCGAGGAGTGCATGAGCAGCGAGGTTTGGGATAGTTAGAAAGAAAAAGTGCTGATGAGGAAGACTTTGCAAGAGCAATTAACGACATACATGAGCAGGTGAAGACAAAATTATAGGATAACAGTCAAAGGTACAAACAGAAAGCAGATATGAAACGATGGGAGGTACAATTTAATGTAGGGGATCAGGTTCTAGCACATCTGCGCAAAGAAATTTTTCCTAAGGGTGAATACATTAAGCTGAAATTCAAAAAAATTGGACCTTCTAAAATTTTGCGTAAGTTTTCTGCAAATGCCTATGAACTGCAATCACCTCTAGGTATAGGAATATCGCCCATCTTTAATGTGGTGGATTTATTCCCATACGCTGCTGGTCTGGAAGAGGACAGTTCGATGCAGCCAAAGCGGGACACTCAGGAAAAGAGTAGTTCATGGATGAGATAAATGCCTTCAGCTCAACCACTTGAAATCGAAGGAATCCTCGATACACAGGTGGCCAGGTGAACTCGGAGGAAGAAGTACCTACATTACCTCATCAAGTGGAAGAACCGCCCTATTGAGGACAGTTCGTGGCTTGATGTAGGGCATATACAACATGCAGGGTATTCTATCGAGGAGCTCATGGACCGGAGCCATGAATTTTCACCTACCCCGGGAGCCTGATGCAGGAGCATCCAGCTCAGGGAGGTCATGGTTGGGAGTTTGTCTCTTTCTAGCAGTTTGAGTTTCGTTAGTTTTCATCTTCATTTACATTTCTAGGAATGGCTGTCTCATCTAGTGTTAGTGTGTTTCTTACGTGTTTTTTTTTTTTTTTAGTCTTATTTAAAATTTGCTTTTAGTTTACAAAACAAGAAAAGACAGTTATTCAGGCACCACTTAATGTAACTACTGGCAATTGGTTAATTGTCCAGTGTTCTCTACAAAACGAAAAGAGAAAATGACTATTGTAATCTTTTTTTTGACCATCATAGAATTGAATGAAGGAAATGCACAGAAGCATTCTGAAGACAAACACATCTGAATCCATTCATGTTACAGCTTTAACATCTTTGCTACAGAGTACAATTATTTCATTTTCTTTTCCATAAGCATAATGAAGACAGACAAGTGAACAATAAGCACCAAAGAGAGGAGAGCACCCAAACAAGCCAATAGCACTAAAAGAACGAGCTTACAAAAGGAACGAGAAAGTTATTGACAAAGAAATACCCAAACAAAGCTACAAGTACAGAAACGAATGCATAACCATTTTCTTTCACTGATTTTAACAAACAAAACCACTGTATATATATATATATGTGTGTGTGTGTGTCAAATTCGAGCATCCACAACTCATTTTTCAGAGACCAGCAAATAAAATAGAGTTGACAAAACTATAAACCACCGCGAGGTCACCAGCGGACCGCATCTCTACATATATAACTACAACAACAAAGCCATAAATATACAGTGGAGCCACAGGCACAGTGAGGCTGAGAAACCGCAGAAGCCAAAACCAAACTACGACGACAGACTCATAAACCCTATGAATAGTAAACCCTCAGATAGTCAAACATGAAAACACCAAGGAGTGACCCTACCCGGTTCAGGCATAGGAGATATGACGTGAGGATGATGAACAAAACCCTGTCGCTCACCTGCATTGGCCAACAAGCAGGCCATTAGAATTGAAGAAACCAAACCATAGCTATAGTTACAAAACAAAATCAGTAACAGAGGAAAGGGTTATGAGAAACTCACCGATGGAGAGCCGAGCCCATGCAAACCAGAAGAGAAGCCACGAAATTAAGGTTATAGTCGCAGAGGTGCTTGCTGCCCACAAGGAGCAAAGATTGTCAGTGACGGAGGAAAAACGAAGCAGATAAGACCAGCATGGAGAGATGACATACGTTTTGGATGGCCGCCGCGTGAGAGCTGAAAGTCAAGCCACTCTACAACTGCAACCTGTGTCAAACCAAGCAAACAATCAGACTGCGAAGCAAGTGCATTTAGGGCAACTGTACATAACCAGAACCGAGCGAAACTGATAATAGAGACTGAGACCAAGGGTTCCAGACCCAGGGCTCAAAAGCAAACCCAGAACAGGGAGCATAAGCATCATACGCAAGTGGAAACCCCCCCCACAGAGCTGCAAGCCAGGCACAGTGGAGCAAAACACCCATAAAACCAACAGAGCAAACCCTCATTTCGTGGAACCACAGACCTCACAAGCAGCATATTGAAAACAACAAATGGAATGAACAGTTCAGGGTTTCGGGGGATAGTAAGAGCGGGAAGGAACAAGGCCCAAGGTCAGGACACATGTCCCTGTTGCAATTAAACGACAATACAAATCATTAAAGTCAACCAACCACCGCGTTAATACAATTCAATCAACAGTTTATCATTAAGCCGAGGGTATAAAGGGTTGGACCCATCAGAAGGGCATATACTCAATAGAGTAGTTTTTATGTGAGAATTTTGGAGTTTTTGGCGAATTTCTAACCTAAATCCTGTGAAAAAAATTGTTGACAAATCTTGATTAATGTTGTTTAAATTGGTTTTTTGACTTCTTATATGGATTCAACACACCTAAATTTTTTTAGGGCATTTCGATTGTGAAGAGTTCACTGGTTAAACATGTGATTTCAATGAATCCCTATTGAATTATAGACAAATTAGATAAGAAAAAAATAGGAAAACTTTTCAGAAAATGGCACTTAAAAGACTATTAATATATTCATCAAACCATGAATGATTATAAAGAAAAATGAACTTTTATTAAGAAGTGTAAATTAAATAAATTCTTCATTAAAAAAATGTCAAAATGAAAATGATAAGGGGAGCTTGCTTCACACTCACAAATTTGAATAAAACACACCATAAATAGTTATAAAAAAATGAACTTTTATTAAAAAGTGTATGTTAAATAAACTATTCATTAAAAAAATGCCAAAATGAAAATGATGAGAGGAGGTTGACACTCACAAAATGATAAGAGGAAATTGACACTCACAAATTTGAAAAAAATGTTTTGTTTTGTTTTTCACGAAGGAATAAGATAATTTGGCTATTTAGATCATATTTTGTTTCTTTTTAGATGAGATTCCTTGAAACAACTTTTTTTATCCAAATTGGAATTTCACCATTTAAGAATTTTGTATAAATTTGTACTTCTGTTGGATTTGATATGATTCCTGAATAATAAATTTATTTTTTAATAATAATTAAAATTTTTATATTAATTAATATAAAAAATATTTAGTTTATTGGGATTTTGAACTAAAAAATTAAATAACCATTTATAAGATAACATTATAAAAGGAGATTAATTTATTTTTCAATAGTTTAATTTTATTTATGTAAAATTATATTGCTTCAAATATATATGAACAATCACATATGTATGAACATCGTCAGTTCGGAAAGATGGCAAGTGGCGGGAGCGAGCGCGTGCTAGTGCGGAGAAGCGATCCGAGCTACCAATAATCTGCGGGTTTCTACCATTTTTCAGACCAACCACAACTAAGCGCGTCTTTTTCATGGCCCAGCGAACCTGTCGCTAGCTGTCTACATTTCCTATTGTCATGCAGTTTTTCTTATTGGCACCTGTCCCTTCCTCTCCGATCTTCGGAGCTTGCACAATCACCATATATCTGCCTCTCGCCTCTGTTTATCGTTTTTTTACCCGGCTGGCCAGACTTTCTCTAGTCAGTTTTGATGTCTGAAGGTTTCTGACAACGTCTTCGGTGCCAATTTTTCTACATTCATCTGTTTTTGTGTTTCTACGAGCTCCTTCGTCATGGAATCATGGAGGCATTCGGTTTGTGATTCATTTTCTCCTGGTGTTCCTTCACATCGCTGCCGTTCGAGCTCTTGCTTTTTTCCCACAGCACGCGTTCGGCTCAGAGGTCAGTTTTATTCTTCCTTCTTTTCATCTTTGCGTTTTATATTCGTTTCATAGTTATCCATGCCTTAAAAGATTGCACCATGGCGCTGTTATGATCTATGGCTTCGTCTCCAGTTCTGTTTTTTCTTTCATACGGTTTCGGCTGAGAGTTTCTATTTATAGCTATGGTGGGATTACTCTGTGCTATGGTTTTTTGTCTAACATGGTCTGCACGACATACCCTTCCAATAAGGAGTGTTTCTATCATTTTTGAGCATGCTCTGTTACCTTTTTTCTCCTGGTCTTTCCAAATATGCTATCTACGACTTTTCAAAATCTTAGGAGGTTTTTTTTATTTACAAGCCATGTTCAGACTTTAGGTTCAGAATTGGGGACTGTTGTATCTTCAAGGTTTATTGTCGCTGTATTGGTTGTCAAGATCCTCCATCCTCATAGCTGCTTTCATTGGTTCGTCTCGGCTCGGTTTTTCCCTGGCAAGCCCCATGCTTGGCGTTCTCTGACCCATCTTTTTTCTGGGGTATTGGTCCGGCTCGGAATTTTTCTGGGGTCTGACGTTCTCAGATAATTTTTCTGATCGAATTTTTCTATATATTCTTTGGGATTGGGATCGATATCATTTTCCGTCCTTTCTTGTACTCAAGGTGCTTTGAACTTATAGGATCATCCTTTTTGGGCTTTTTGCTGGTGAGGTGACGTCTCTCCCTGTTAATGCTTTCTGACCCGAATGTAGTCCCGAAGGATTCAATTCTTCCTCGTTTTCTGGAGTTTCTTTACAGTGACGGCTTGGCAGCTTCTCGAGCCTTCGGGGTCGTATGTCCTTTGGTCTGTTTGATGCCAGTTTCATTTACTTTTCCCCTCTCGGCATTTAATTATCCAGGCTTATTCTCTTAAGTGGTCATCTGACTACGTTTAATATCTAGTACTTTTTTGGATTTAAAAATCCAATATCGGTAAGTGTCCCGTCCGTTTTCTTTTCCAAGTTGAAGTCCTCGCTGGAGGCGCATGGATGGTGGGTCTGATGCGTTTGCCACGGAGGCACTGATACAGGCCACGTTGATGGCTGAGAAGGTTTGGGCTAATGACACAAATCCTGGGGGGTGGTAGGCTACCCTGGATGATGTGGTCGTTCATCCGACTCTGCATGGTGCTTATAGGGAAAAGGGAGAGAGGCCTGCACGGGGGAGCACTGTTCTGGAGGATAAGGGCTCCCACGCGCATTCTCTCTACAACAAATCTCGGAATCCGGTCAAAACTACTGCCCCTCCTTCTGCTATTATATTGGATAGCATTCATCTCACAGAAAGAATTGAAAGTCTACAAAACCTCGCCTTGGTTGGTCGATGGCGTTTCCCAGAGATGAATGATGATGAGATGAGGAAATGGATTGCGGTCCATTGGAAACCAGTGATTGGTTATACTCCCATTATTTCTCATCTTATGAAGGAATGGTACTATTTCCATTTTTTAAATGCCGCCGATGCTGATGCTATTCTCAGGGGTCCATGGGTTTACAAGAGAAGTTTTCTAGCTCTTTATAGATGGTTCATTGGGTATGATCCATTGAAAAATACTCCTACCAATAACCTGATTTGGGTTAAACTCCCAAATCTCCCACTGGAAATGTGGACAAAGGAGATTCTTGAAGTGATCGGTAACTCTATTGGTCGTTTTGTTTACGTTGATCCATGGTGCATAGGTGAGAAAGATAAAAGAATCGTGTGGATCCTCATTGAAAAAGCCTATAGGGGTGGTTACCCAGATCATATAGAGATTTCTTGGCGAGGTTTGAAGATCATACAAAGATTGGACTTCTGGGGCATTCCTTTCCATTGTGCTACCTGCCATAAAACAGGTCATCTCATTAAAAATTGTCCTCGGAAATCTACTCATAAATGCAGAGTCTCTCATCGTCGGATGCGGACAAGACTTTCAGTGGATGGCTTATCTGCGACTGATCTTTTGGATGAACAACTGCCTTCCAATCCCGCCCATAAATCATCTGCCTCTCCGTGGGTTTCTGCTCATGTCATCTCTCCCTCTCTCGATTTTTATCCTGGTGGTCAATTAATGAGTGATCGACCTTCGTCGTCGAACCCCCTTGTGTTCCATTGTGAGCCTGTTCCAGAACTGAGAGATGATTCCGTTGTTCGATCCCCTCCTCCCCTTCATCTTAAGGACCTATCACTGGAGTCTCATCCCATTCCCATATCGTCCTCCTCCCTGACTCCCGACATAAACCCCTTGTCCTCCAAGAAAGGAAAAGAACCGCTTGTGGCTGCTACTCCTGTTCACTCCCGTGTTACATCCCCCGTTAATTTATATGACAACGATATTGACTTTCTCCTTAGTCGAAAATCTCTTGAATTGGAGCCCCTTACTATCCATAAGCCATCGGATCGCGTCTCCCATTTCATTAGTCCGGAGTCTGCTAAGAACATTACTGTGAGGAAGAAGTCCCGGGGGGAAGCTGTCATTTTAGAGGGAGGTCTATTGTTTTCGATAGCGGGGTGAGGAACCTATCATTGGTTGACATTCCCATTTTTTATATGACATCTACACAACCTCTTAGAGCAAATGCGGCTAGTGAATCTTCAAAATGACATACATTGTTTCTATGAATATAAGAGGTCTCGGCGCTGACCTCAAATTCTTAGCTAAAAGACATCTTCTACTCAGCTCGACCGAAATTAATACTCATACAGGAAACCATGCATTGTAGGCATGCATCCATTGCATATTTTAGGAAAATGATTCCATCATGGCATCTGGTGGCTTCCGACGCCAATGGTCTGTTCGGGGGGCTTGCCGCTCTTTGGGATCCGCAATGGATTTGTGCAAAAGCTTACAAGCGTTTTGCCGGTATTCTGATCTCTGCCTACATAAGAGGAAAGGGTTTCCCCATTAATGTTTTAAACACCTATGCACCATATAAGAACATAATTCCTTATTGGGAGAGGTTTTTTGCATCAGATCTTTTTGATATTGAGTCTGTGATGATCGCAGGTGATTTAAATTTCACTTTAAGTCCTAATGAATGCTGGGGATGCTGCAGGAAGATGGATCCGCTTGCTGACCGCATAAAGTTTGAACTTATGAACAAGAATTTTGTAGATATCGTCCCATCGGATATGAAGCCAACATGGGATAATGGCAGAGCAGAGAAGGCATACATTTCCAAAAGTATCGATCGATTTATTATGCATGTTGACATTTTAGAAGAACTGGGTATGCCTTATTCTTTAATTGGGAATGTTTTTGTATCGGATCATTGTCCAATTTTTCTGAACTGGCGGGAAAAGGGTTACAGAAAGGGGTATCCTTGTAAATTAAATAGAACATACTTGGATGATCCGGTCTTCAACAATATCATTTCCAAAGCCTAGTCGGACTTATCGGTAAGAGCTTCTCATCCTCTGTTCTCGACTTTTAGAGACAAGATGGCGCCTGTGAGTAAACTGGTTAAAAAATGGCAAAAGGACAAAAGGAGGAAGGACAGACAGACTCTTCGGGACACTCAATGGGAGTTGGACAGTATTATTAATTCCATGGATCCCAATTTCTGCTCTTTCGACACAAAATGCCGAATAAGGGAGCTCGAAAGGAGAAAATCTTTCTGCTAAAGTAGGAAGAATCCACATGGAGACTTAAAAGCAGAGCCTTATGGCTCAAAGAAGGGGACCGAAACACGAAATTTTTTCATAAATTCGCTAATGCCAGACGTGAGAAAAATACCATCTGGAACATCATTGATGGAAAGGGGGGTTTTTATGTTTCTCAGCAAGATATTTCTTGTGAAGCGGTCCGTCATTTTAAGAATCAATATAGTAGAGGGATGGGCAATGCTTTCCAGGATATCCTTTGTGGTATTGAATTGATCCCTCAAATGTTCGATGATGAAAAGAACAAATCCCTGTTACAGCCTGTTACCGAGAAAGAACTGTATGGAATCCTCAAGGCTTTTAATAATGACAAATGTCCAGGCCCGGATAGCTGGACTATTGAATTTTTTATCCATTTCTTTGATATAATTAATCATGATCTTCTTAGGATGATTGAGGATTCTAGAATGTCTGGGAACATCCACCACATCACGACATCCACTCTGATTGCAATAATTCCTAAAAAGGTGGACGCGGTCTCTTTTCATGATTTCATACCGATTTCATTATGCAACATATCCTTCAAAATCATCTCAAAAATTATTGCGGAGAGAATTAAAGGAACGCTGGCTTCCTTCCTCTCCATGGACCAACATGCTTTTCTAAAAGGACGCAATATTTTGGATGCTGTGGCAAATACTCAGGAATGCATGTTCTCAATGATTTCAAAAGATATTGACGCGGCCATTTTAAAGATCGATCTACAAAAGGCTTATGATTGTTTAGACTGGGGTTTTATCAGATGTTTATTGGCGAAGATTGGTTTGAGGCCAGATGCCATCCAATGGATCATGGCATGCGTGGAAAATGTTAACTCTGCAATTATTATCAATGGCATCCCTTCCCCATTTTTCCTTGCTGAAAGAGGCCTTCGTCAAGGATGCCCACTCGCGCCTCTTCTTTTTATCCTGGCTATGAACTCCCTCAGCATTCATATTAACAAGGCGGTTTCAGAAAACAGATGTCGGCCTGTCAAGATTTGTAGGAACAATTTCATATCTCACAACCTTTTTGTGGACGATGTGCTTCTATGTGCAATGCTCTGCAGGGATTCATGGATCTGTTTATTCGACATTCTTGATAGATTCCAAAGAGCCACGAGACTTATTATGAATAAGTCGAAATCCACTCTTTATCACAACGATTCCAACATGGAATTGGTGTTATGGATTGCTGCTTTCTTTGGGATTGGAACTAGACAGCTCAGAGATGGCCTTAAATACTTGGGCTTCCATCTAAAAGCTAAAGGATATTCTAAAAATGATTGGCAGTGGTTAATTGAGAGATACTATAATAAGATTTCGGCTTGGGAATACAGGAGTCTTTCATTGGCTGGCATAATTATTTTAACTCAAGCGGTTTTGTCTTAGATGACCGTATTTTGGGCTCATTTGTACTACCTTCCTGCAAGCATCATCCACAGGATGAATAAGGTATCAGCTAATTTTATTTGGGGTGGAAAGTCTGAGCTGCAGAAATATCACCTCGCCAAGATGGATGTCATTTCTTTACCCAAGCGTTATGGAGGTTGGGGACTTATGGATTTGAGGATATTCGGTCGTGCGATCCTATGTCGCTCCTTATGGCGAGGTATATATGTCGAAGGTCCTTGGAGCAATATTGTCAAGATGAAATACTTGAAAGGGAAAAATCTGGAATTCTGGTACAGATCAGGGTCGATTGGGACAAAACAGGGATATGCTATTTGGCTCAGTCTTCAGAAGATAGAGCAGTATTTTTTGAAGAACCTGAAATGGAGGATTTACACTGGTAATAGGATTTTAATTGGCATCGATCCTATTATGTGTGGTCACAGCGATATTATCATCCCCAGAAATCTTTTATCCTTTCTTCATAGGAGTGGTATCTTTTCATGGGATAAGCTCATTTTATCTTGGCACGACTCTACTCCCGTTTGGAAGGACGCAAAAGACCTTTGCTTGTCGGATGAGCTGGGCGTCGTTTGGAAAAATATCACATATTATTTTGGTTATCATGGGCTTCGACGTTTTGGGATAACGAACCACCTTTCATGGACAGTACCAAATGCACAGCTGCCAGCGTGGGTTCGAGACATATACTCGGACATGATCCTCTACAAGATCTCTCCTACACGTGAAAAATTTCCTGTGGCCTTTTGGAAGGCGGGATGCCCCCTGAAATTTATCTACTTTGCGTGGCTGGTATTCTACAACAAGAACCTGACTTGGGACAATTTAAGAAAAAGAAGTTGGCACGGTCCTAGCAGGTGTTCGATGTGCGAAGCTGCCGAGGAGTGAAATTTCCACATGTTCTTCCAATGCACCTCTACTCGACAAATCTAGTATGATCTGGCTTTTTTTTTTATGGTTTCCCTCATGTTGATTTTGTCTCTTCCCATGCAGCATTCGTTTGGTGGAGCAGGCAAAGAGCTCCTCGGTGTTTTCTCATCTTAATTTTTCTATGGTGCTCCTGGAAATGGCGGAATTCAAAAATTTTCAATGACTCAAGGGTTCCTCTTAAGTCCATCCTGGAAAACATCTTCACCATCTGGAACATGGTCTATGGATGCAAGGATAAATGAGTATGCCTGTCATATACAGGTCATCTCATGTATATGACGCTGCTAGTCTATTTGATCCTTACTCTGCTGATGCTACAGCTCCACATCTCATATGCTTTTTTGTTTAACTATATACAGTTTCATGTGAATATGTTTTGATTATTGATGTTGATAACTCTATAGGACTATTGCAGATGAATCTGCGCCTATGCCCAGTTGATTGGCGGAACTTTTATTTGTATATTTTGAAGTTTTATATTGTCTCAATATAAAGTAATGCTGCTTTTTTTTCTCTCTGAAGAAGAAAAAAAAATTGAACATCATCAGTTCATAAAATCTCTTGCAAGCGGGATGCACTAACGTGGCTCCTCCTCTGCATGCATTGTATCCAACTTCGACGTGCAAATCCTTAGCGTGACTCCGCAAGTATCATATTTATTTTTTACATAAATAAAATTATGAGTGAAATTAAAAACTCTATGGTCATATTTTTTTAGTGTTGTGGCAATTTCAATTAATTTGAAAAACACCAATTATTTTGAAAGACATTTTAATCACAATGTAATAAAAGGTTTACAAATGTGGCTAATATAAATGTTGTCCCAAAAAATTTGAACTTGGAATCTGGTGGGAATCACTATTTCCCTATAAATGAGTTTGCAAGGTCTTGAGTTAAATAAAGTATAAGGGTCATATGTGGTTGATCTTTTCATAAATGATCAAAAATTAGTTTTGGAGAAAAAAATATGAATAAACAAAATATTTATGTAGTAATTTAGCAAAAATAATTGTACTTTAACAAACCTTAAGAAAATTACCTCAAATTAAATAACTCAAATCTTTCTAGTACCTTCACGAAAAGTGTTCTTTATTATTATTTTTTAATATGTATTATTCTAATTTAAGTATTTAGTTTACAAGTATTTCAGATTTAATTCAAATATTATTCATTTATTATTATTTTTAATACTAATTTCTTTTATTAAATATTATGTGTTTAATTAATTATCATTTTTAGTATATAATATATTTTAACGTATTCTAATACTTATTTATTTTATATAATAATTTTCATTTTCATTATGAATAATCTACTTTACCATTTTATTTTTAAATATTGCATTATATTTATTTATGGGTAATTTTATTTAGTTCTAGGTTAATGTAATTATATCTTTAAAAAATTAATTAAAATTTCATATTATTAAATTTTATAATTAGGCCGATAGGCCTTCCTTTGAAAGAGACTTTCGTTGTCCTTTTGTTCCTAACGTTGACACCTGGCGTCACATTCAGCGGCCATACAATCATCTGACATCCGTGCGCCGAGTTTATTGCACAATGCTCGGAGTTTACGAGATACATGCCTGCTGGTTTTGCGCTTAGCGCCATCACATGGCACACCACGCGAGTTCTGTCATTAATTCTCTTCCTGGCAGGACGTCCGATCATAGTTTTTCCCCTTGGTTCGCCCGCCCAGATTGATGGTAAGAAGCCTCTGCTACGATCTGACGGTGGATTAGCTGCTGGGCACTTTACCCTACTCCGGTTAGCTTGAAGAAGACCTCTTTCGCCGAGCAGTCTCTCCGGGAAACCTGCTCTGATGTTGATTCTCCCGTAAGCGGTCTCGTTTGGTTTTTCTATCGGGGTATAGCTTATGACATAGGGGTATTCTTCGTCAAGCGATTTCATCTGCTATAGGTGGAGAGGAAATTGTGGAAGCATATTAAAGAGTCCTTCGAGAGGCCCTGAAAAACTCCCATCCCAGGCCCTAAAGAAACTCCCATCCCAAGATCCTGCCCCCGACAGTATTCCTCCTAACATTGAAATAAGATACCGCATCAGCCGTGCTCGGTAATTACAAAAGAGCAACGGCGACACTCATTTGGCAGTAGATCATCTTATTCTTGGAGTGCTAAAAAACTCCCAGGTTTCAGATTGCAGAGGGAAAAAAGGTAGATATTGCGTCTGGTGATACTAATTTTCAGGCCTTGAAAACATATGGCCGCGATTTGGTTGAAGATGCTGGGAAGCTTGACCCTGTCATTGGTAGAGATGAAGAAATTCTCAGAGTAGTTATAATTTTGTCTCGGAGGACCAAGAACAAGCCTGTGCTCATTGGAGAGCCTGGTGTTGGAAAGACTGCTGTGGTGGAAGGGTTGGCACAAAGAATTGTTTGAGGGGATGTGCCAAGGTAAGCTCTTTTGGAAGCACACAAATATATATTGTTTGCAAATTTTGGTTTGTAGGTTGCCTTCCCCAAATTTGGGGACTTTTGTGGGTCCGCATTGGTACAGTGCGTTGGGCAGGATTATCTTCAGAATGCAAGCTTGGTAGAGCCGCTAATTCATTTTGTTTTTCAAATGGTTTTAAATAGGAATTTGCTAGAAGTGAGATTGATAGCCTTGGATATGGGAGCTCTAGTGGTTGGTGCCAATTACAAAGGTGAATTCGAAGAGCGACTTAAATCTGTATTGAAAGAGGTAGAAGAAGCTCAAGGAAAACTTATTCTCTTTATTGACAAAATACATTTGGTTCTGGGTGCCGGTAAGAGAAACCTATCTTGGTTACCTACGATTCAATTTTTAGATCTAGCAAATATTATATATGTTATTAGCCTTGATTGATTAAAGGTCCTTTTAAGTGATTGGTTTTAAGCTTCGGTTGTGAAGTAATCGTGTCGAATTGAATTTTGTTTTGTTTCCAGGGCGTACTAAGGGATCAATGGATGCTGCCAATTTGTTTAAACCAATGCTTGCTCGGGGCCAACTTAAGGTGCATTGGAGCAACTACTCTGGAAGAGTACCGGAAGTATGTGGAGAAAGATGCTGCGTTTGAGCGACGATTCCAACAAAGTGAGTGCTTAGTCGGGTTATTAGACGTATTAATATGGCTGTTCACACGCTTCTAGTGGTTTTAATAAATTTGTTGCTATTGATATTATGGGGTAGGTTTATGTAGCTGAACCTCGTGTGACAGACACTATTAGTATCCTTCGTGGTTTAAAAGAAAAGTGCGAAGGTCATCATGGTGTGAGAATATTAGACAGAGCACTTGTAGTTGCTGCCCAATTATCAAGTAGATATATCACTGGCAAGTATATATCTCACCGGTAAGTTGATACCTTGCTATTATGAGTGGAATAAGTTGCAATATGTGTGAATTATCCCAAAAGTAGTGTTTATTACTTGATCATTTGGGGTATTATGTTCTGCTCTTAATTCTTGAGAGATCAAAAACTCCTCGGAGGCGTTTTGAAAATCATTATAATCCATTTGTCTAAACAGGGTGACATCTTCCAGACAAAGCAATTGGTCTTGTGGATGAAGCATGTGCAAATGTAAGAGTTCAACTGGATAGTCAACCTGAAGAAATCGACACCCTTGAAAGGAAAAGGATTCAACTAGAAGTTGAGTTGCATGCCCTTGAAAAGGAGAAAGATAAAGCCAGTAAAGCTCGTTTGGCTAAGGTTTGTACTTGAGATAACCTTATTGCATTTTTTTGGCTGTCTTTCTAATCAGTGATCAGTCTGTAGGCATTTTTATTATGATGGGGATTCTCTGATGTAAAGATGTCTATTGAAAATTCTTTGTATGTTGGGGGGTGTTCACTGTTGTTTGACATAGTGAAAATTGTTGGTCAGTAAGAACCGTTAGTATCATAACCTTTAAATAACTCATTTTCTTTTCTGATTCTTATAGTTTCACAAGGAGCTTGATGGTTTGAGAGATAAGTTGCAACCGTTGAAAATGAAGTACCAAAAAGAAAAAGAGAGAGTAGATGAAATCCGGGGACTGAAACAAGAATGTGAGAAATTGCAGATTGCTTGGGAAAAAGCAAAGCGTAGGAAGGCTGTGGCGCAAGCTGCAAAACTATACAGGGCCCTTAAAGAAACAAAGACTGAAACTTCTAGAAAAGAAGCTATGGGAAAAAATCTCATGTTAACAGAGAGTGTGGGACCTGATCAGATTGCAGAGGTACGTTGAACGAAGTATATATACATACCTTCCATCGAATATAATTGACAGAATTTATATTGACAACTCAATGAGAGCTATAGTGTCTGATGTTCATGATACATAACTATGTGATGAATGCAGGTTGTGAGTCGCTGGACTGGTAGCCCTGTTACAAGACTTGGTCAGAATGAAAACGGGCGACTGATAGGTCTGGCAAACAGGTTGCATGAAAGAGTTGTTTGACAAGATGAGGTGGTTCAAGCGGTTGCCAAAGCTATGTTAATATTGCGGGCTGGACTTGGAAGACCTCAACAGCCGATTGGATCTTTCCTATTCTAGGTGCCCACTGGAGTTGGCAAAACGGAAGTTGCAAAGGCTCTTGCACCTCAATTGTTTGATGATGAAAATCTGCTGGTCCGTATTGATATGTTTGAATACATGGAGCAACATTCATTTGCAAGGCTCATAGGTGCTCCTCCTGGGTATGTGAACATCTAGATGTTTCTAATTGACATTAGTTGATAGCCATACACTCAATTGGTTGACAGCAAGACGCCTTTTTTTGTATAGTTGTATTTATATTTTTGCTCGATTTGTTGTTGTAATGTACTAAAATGATTTGATGTTGTAATGGCAGTTATGTGGGTTATGAAGAAGGGGGGCAACTGACAGAAGCAGTAAGGAGAAGACCCTATAGTGTTGTTCTTTTTTATGAAGTTGAGAAAGCACACACTTCAGTCTCCAACACTTTGCTTCAAATGCTTGATGAGCTTGATGATGGTAGACTTATGGATGGACAAGGTCGCACTGTTAGTTTCTCAAACAGAGTCATTATCATGACATCCAACCTTGGAGCAGAGCACTTGCTTCCTGCATTGTCTGGCCACACAACAGTAAAAACCCAAGAGAGAATGTCATGCAAGAAGTATGCACACGCATTCCTGGACTCTGTGTAAGCATCTTTTTCATATAATTTTATCACGACGTTGGTTGCGGTGCTTTGACATGCCTTTGAATATTGTTGCAGGTTAGAAGACATTTCAGGTCAGAGTTATTGAATAGACTTGATGAGATAGTTGTATTTGATCCTCTTTCTCATGATGAGCTCAATAAAGTTGCTAGAATACAGATGAAAGATGTAGCAATTCGTCTTGTAGAGAGAGGCGTTGCTTTAGGGGTTACAGATGACGCTCTGGATATTGTTCTTCAGAAAGCCTATGATCCTGTAAGTATCACCTTGTTTCTTTTTTATTCAGTCTAACTTGCCAGGGGATGTGCCCCCGACCCTAATAAACTTGACACTGCATCTCCTTGACGAGTCGCTTCTCCCTTTCCCTATTGCAGGGGACATGACCCACTCCTTGGAAACATGTCTCCACATCAAAGGAGATGTTGTGGGAGGGTTCCCTGACTAAATTTGACTTACCTCCCTTTGAAACAATCTAGAATTGCGATTTATATGTTCTATTATGATGCCTGGTATTTTTCATTCATAATGTTTGTTCGGTGTTCTTCATGTATAGTGATTTTATTCAAGGTCTGATTTCTATTTTCCATGCCCTGTCATATAAACCTGTGTGGAAAGTTATTCTAGGAGTTTGATGTTTTGCAGAGTTTTGGTCATGGTGGCCAAAAGTGAATATTAAAGAGCAGGACTTTTCAGTTTACAATTTCATTTTCTCATATTTTCAATTCTCTTAATTTTCGCTTTCAGTTTCAGATTTTCCAATTTTCAATTTCGATGCTCTTGATTTCGATTTTCACATAATGTTCTTCATCCAAACTTTCACATAATTAGTGAAAGAATCCTATTGATATAAATTCCAGGTATTTTTAATTATTCATACATAAAAAAAAATATAAATGTGTATCTTGATGTTCCCTCCTAACATGATTTTAAAAAGTGGTTACTCAGCTTTGTATATTGCCCTTCGAGAAGCCTATCATCCTGGAACTAAAACAATCTCTTTGTTTTAGTTTCTTATTCAGAGTCTGTTTTGCCTGGTGATGTGTTCCCAACCCCAGTAGTCATGTCTTTGCATTTCCCTTTCCCGGGGATGCTTTTCCTTGTTCCGTGGGACTTGATCCATATTCCAGAAACGTCTCCCCATCCCAGGTGATACAACCCGTGTTCGCTAGTGGGAAGGTGCCTTTGACCAAATTTGATGTACCTCACCTTGAAACAATCTGTGGCATGGCAATTTAATTTGGGTGCACAGGATTTGCATGTTTTGCTTATCTGTTCTCTTTTCTTAATATTTTGTAATGATGAATGAAGAGAATTTTGAAATTATTTGAATTTCGAGGATGGTCGTAAAATCAACGTCGGAGATTGTGCACTTTTTTCAGGCTGGTAATGCACCGCCTTTCATTGGGATTATTCATTGCTTGACTTCAGATGAAGACGATCACGTGAAGCTAAGTGTAAACTGGCTTTATCGATCAGCTGATGTTAAGGTAGGCAAAGGGGTTTTGCTTGAAGCTGCACCAAACGAGGTCTTCTATTCATTTCACAAAGATGAGATATCAACTGCCTCATTGCTTCATCCATGTAAAGTTGCATTTCTCAGGAAAGGCGTTGAAATTCCTTCAGGCATATCTTCATTTGTGTGTAGGAGAGTTTATGAAACTATGAACAGGTGTTTATGGTGGTTAACTAATCAAGACTACACTGATGTAAGTTTTCCCACACCATACCTGGTTAAATGATGGAAATACGACACTTGTTTAGATTTTCATTTTTTCTATTTGTATATCTAAATGTCATGCTAGGTATGCTAAATACATGTTTGAAAGGGTGTTTATTTTGGAGGAGTATTCTTGTCCTCAATGACTTGAGAATTAGCGTACGAGAAACCTCTGATTATCAAAGTTCAAATTTGTCTATGATGCAGTGAAAGTATATAACACGTCCTAAGTTATTTGGACTCAAGGATCGAGGTTTCACAAAGAGGATTAAATTGATGAATATTTTTGATATTTCATATTATTGACAAAAGACATTCAATTAGCATCATATCTATTGACGCCAGGTCGTTGGTCCCTAAAGAAATCAGATACTGGATGTTGTAAAAGTTCTTCTTTACAAGTGAAACATATCTTGCAGATATTGGATAATTGTTTTTGTTTATTTTTTCTTTTCCCTCCAACTTGCATTTCAGAAGATCTTTTTCCCACTTTTTCCATTTGATATAATTTCTATTTGGAGCTAATTTCCAATTTTAAAGCAGTCCAGGATTACTCTACATTGGTGAACAAAGTTAAATTGAAGGTTTAAAATTTAAATGGATTTGTTGTGCCAAGGTCCCATTCTTGTTGAATTCTCTGGAAGGGGAGTGCCTTTTGTTTTATTGATTGGAATCTTGTCCAGGCTGACTTTTGAGATTAAGTTATTTGACAGTGACATGGATTTAAATAAAGAGATATAAGGGGAGGTGCAACTTTTGTGAATGATTTCTTCCTCACCATTATTTTGTAGGATGGCTTGTTTATGTAAAAGTTTTCGTCTGATTAGCCAGTAATCAGTTATATAATTTCACTGATAGCAGTTTGCAAAAAAATTCAATGATACAATTTGTTGTTTTAAAATGCCCAAGCAGTGAGTTATAACATTTACTCACGCACCTAAAAATTTGGAATTGGTTTGATCTTGATCCTCTCAATGATTAAAGTATTTTGTCTGATCTCAGAGTAGTTCTTTCAATTTGGTTGGTTGTATATTTATTATTTTGAAAGACGTACTTCTTTCGGGACTATTCGTTATAGCAGGCAACAATTAGTTTGTGAAACTAACCCAACGCCTAATCCTATATTCATCTAGGACTGTACATGTCTTTGGAATTATCACAATTTAATAATCTTATCGGCCTCTCTTTCTTTTTTTTTGCTATATGAGGGGGGTGTCGAGGCTTCAAAACTTCTTAGGATTCAATCAAAGATCGACTACAGAGCTGACACATTCGAGATGCTCGTGATTCGTGAGCAGAATCATGAGAAGAGTATTTTTGGTTTCAACGGTGATGTTGTAATGTACTCTATACATATCTCTAACTTTGATATACTTGTAGCTTATAATATGTTACAATGTTATGTTTTTAATCCTTTTCATATAAACATGTATTTACATTAAGAATGTTTTGGATTTATGAACATAGCAAATCATACGTTTCCATAAATTAAAAATGAAAATTTGTGTGGACAAATTTCTTTCTTCTTGGTAGAGTATTTGGGTTTTGCTCTATGTATGTGCATAATTCTTTCCAAAGGCAATTTGTTTGTGTAATTGGCTTGCTTTTCGCTCCCTAAGTATTCAATCTGGTTGGGTAGAGAAGCATTGTCAAATGGTAGGGGATAGTCATGGTGGTTATTGCCTTGGTCACTAGAAAGCTTCGTAGATGCTTGGCCATCTATAGAGGTTTCTTAATTTTGGGTAATTAACTTACTCTAAAATGAAATAAGACATTCAATGTGTTCTGTGTAATATAGATATAAACAAAACATCTAAAGAAAAGTAATTGCACAATGATCCAGTCCAAGAAAACAAGGTTTCCCACAAACCAATTAAGACTTTCAACCTTTTCGACTTATTTTCTTATATCAAACATTTGTGTAGGGTTTCAACCAATTAACATTTCATTGAGTATATATCTACAAATCAAGGATTTTGGGATCAAATCCCACAAAGCAATTCTATACCTACTCTTCAAATTCCTTCAAGCTTTTGAAAGTAAAACCAATGAATTATTAATATAATTTTACAATAATAAAAAACAATTAGAAGGCCTTTAGCCATCACAAATTGCTCATATGTTAGGCTTGAACCAACATCTCTTCTAGAGAAATTCAACAATTCTAATTTAATAATCCTATCGGCCTCTTTTTGTACCTTTGGGACAATTGCTAATTTAATTATAATTAAATTAAGGAAAACTAGTTGTAACCATTGTAAATGTAGAAATTGGTTCTAGTTTGTTATTGTTGGTCTTTGATAAATTATAATAAATTTATGTGATAATCAACTAAAATCAATTTACATAGTGGAATTCTTTTGGCAATAATTTTTTTTCAAAAAAATAGAGTATGTGACATTAATTTATAAAAAAAATTACAATTCATCACCAATAAAAAGGATATTAATTTTTATATAAATAATTTCTTCACTTTTCAATAATTAAAAGATTCAACTATAACTTCTACAAATATGAGCCCAAATCATTTTTAATATTTTTCGAAAAATATTGAAAATCTTCACCGAGTAGAAGGATGCTCAACCATTATTCATACAAATTCTCATTTGCATAATTTTTTTTATAAAAATATATTGTTTTAATGCTCTTTTTCTCTCTCTTCATATATGTTTTCAATGTTTTTAAATCCAATTTCACTATACTTAAACAAAGCAAAAATATAACGGTGTTCAAATGTGCCAATTAGTTTAATAATTAAACTAAGTGATAGAAAATGCTAACTATGCAGCTTTGTTGAATGTCATATACGCATATAAAAGAAACGTGAATATCTAAAAATTAAAAATATTTAGTGAAACACTTTTTGGATGCATTTAAAAATTAAAATTGATTTTATAAAAATTTAATATTAAAATATTAAAATGAAACTACGATTCTTTCTCATTGCTTTAATGACCAGAGATTTCTTGGAAAAATTTCTTGCAAGCGAACATAATCGACAAACCTTGAAGGTAAGGCTGCCAGATATACCTGCTTCCAGAGAAGGTTTTTTGAATCTTTTACCTCATAAATTCTTTGCATCCAGTCTCGGTGGAAATCTTCGAACTCATACATTTTATTGCATTTTAAATTCATTAAGATGACTTCATGTTTATTAGCCATCTCTGCTTCTGTGCCACACCAATGCTCTACTATCATGGAAGTTAATGCTCCAATCATATTATTCTGGACAGTCCCATTAGCATTGTGTATAATATTTCCTTGCTCTTCTTTGAGAAATTGTTCTTCCATCTTGGCTACTAAGTCTGGAGAAGGCTCAGTTTCCCACCACCTTAACAGTGTTCTGGTGAAACATTGGATGATTGTGTTGCATGCTTCAATTTCATTTTTTCCTTTCAAGCACATGAGCTTATATTCAATGAAAATCATGTCCACCAACTACCTGATTTGACCAACACTAAGGTTGTCAATGTTCCATCCTTTATGAGAATCAACAAAGAATGTGTGGGATTTTGGGAGTTTGCCTTTGCCTCTTAGATCCAGAGCAAAATATCTATTGTACTGGATTTCTAAGGGCTCGTATACTGGAAGTCCTTTGCTTCCTTTTCTTCTTCTTTGAATAGGGATGCCAAGGAAATAGGTTCCTCTGAAGTAGAGGCTTATATTAGTGTCATTTAATTATGGAGGTTGATATTTTTAAGATTTTGATTTAGCACATGGAATAAGTTATAAATTAAAATCTCCTTTTATCAAGGTGAAGGAACCCTTCACTCCATTAATAAAGGAAATATTTCCATGTTTAATGTTTTTGAGGTTTTCAGAAGTGAAGAAATAACTTTCTTGTTATATGTAATATCTTTATAAGATGGCAACATGACCAGATATTTTAATAGTTATATTTTATTGTGTAATATATATATATATATATTTCTCACATTTGAAGGTTAATGGATTGTGTATAAAGTATATATTTCAATTTGGAGTTCATGCTTACATTTTATATTTGCAATGTTAGTTTATGAGTTATTAGTGATGGTTGAGAAATTTTCTCAACCTTTCTTTCTAAATTGGGAATAAGTTAGATCTCACAAACTCTATATTATAGAGTAATGGTTGAATGTAATGTGTGTGTGTGTTGACGCATACACCTTTCTGTGAAATATATGAGTGCTTTCGATCATTCTTTACTTGGTATTAGAGCACTAGGCTTGTGTTGGGACTGTGGGAGGGCGTGACAAAGTGGATTTGTTCGACCTGGCGAGATGTGTGAGCAGTGGAGTGTAATCTTTGTGAATTGTGTGTATTGTGAACAATGATGTTTGCAATGCTGAATCAACGAGGAGCGCGACGGTAATTAGTGAGGTGCATGTGCGAGATGGACACACATACCTTCTCTTTAGGGTGGTGTGCGACGACAAGAGGAGAATATGTTCTGGAGCGACAATACTGCTTGAGATTTGGTGTAGTGAGTGGTGTAAAAAATTGGTGAGACATGTGCATTGACGGCTGGTGTGGCTATTGGTGAGGCATGTGCATTGACGGCTGGTGTGGCTACTGGTGTGGCAGTGTGTGACGGTCAAAAATATTCAATCTGACATCGATGGACAAATGATGAAAGGCGAGTGGAGTTTACTTTGTGAAGTCCCAGTAAAAAATTGTAGGTTTTAACCCTGTACAAAAATTACCTACAAACGAATTCTTAAAAACAGAAAATATACAACAACAAGAAGGAAAAAACAAATACATGAAGATTTTCCTCTCGATCCCAAAACCGAGACTACCAGATTGATTTTTCATTATATTCCTTTTAATGTTACAACACACACACACACACACATCTCTCTCTCTCTCTCTCTCTTCTCTCTCTCTCTCTATATATATATATATATATATATATATATTATATATATTATAGCTATTCAAGCCATTCCATAAACCCTGGATTAGAACATAACGGTAGTTCCCTTGACCAGATCTACAAAATACCATGGGCAGAAAACCATCATGCTCAAAACCATGTGTGAAACCCATGCACAAAACGATAGGTCGGTCCGCCCACCTAATATAAGGTCCAAAAAAATATTTTTGGGGCGTTGCACCTGACGCAATGAAGGGGGGACTGTCACCCCCCCTCTAACCTCCTGCTTCGCGTGTGGGGCTAGTCATGGAAATAATATAACACACACCAAACACAAATGGCTAGTCTATGTGATTGTTGAACGAATCTTGAATCTTGGAGAATGCGTGTAGGTTGAAAAACTTTGGAGCCAAGTGTTGTTGGAACAGTGTGGACGTGGTGCGCATAAGGAGTTCATTATCATCCTGTAGGAGTTTGCGTGGCTTTGAAACTCATGGTGTGGATGCTAGTATAGGGGGCAACGATAATTGCAGAGAAAGGTATTTTTTTGTTAGTTTTAGTATTTTGTGATCGTGGAATTCATTTTTTTAGGAAAATTTAGTGGCCTAAACTTCCCCTCATGGAAAGTAAAAGTACAGATGGAATTAATGAAAAAAACTTTGTGGGGCATAGTGAAGGGTACAAAGGTGGCACATACAGATGCCAAACAATTACTTATATGAAAAAGTAGAGATGACAAAGCTAAATCCATTATCAAACTTTCTCTTTCAGATTCAAAGTTACATATTATAGACACCACTAAACCATCTAAGGAAATATGAGAACACTTGATTCAACTGTTTGGTGCAAAAGGTACAAATGCAAAATTTTCCATAAAGTTGCAATTATTTAGACTTAAAATGAATGATGAGACATCTATTTCCACTCATGTAAACAATTTAATGTCTCTTTTAAGACAATTATCTGAAGTAGGTGCTAAGGTGGAAGACGAAGATGCAAAAGCCATCTTATTAAATAGTTTACCTTCAAGTTATAGTAATGTTGTCTTCACTTTGAGTCAAATGTCTTCACAAAAATTGGATGAGACAAATGAAACACTTTTTGTAGAGGAAAAGAGACTAAAACCGGAGGATATAGAAGGAAATGCTCAAATAGAAAATACATTGTTTAAAAAGACAAGGATGAGAAAGAAAAATGCAAATAAAAGTGAACTTGAATGCTATTATTGCAGGAAAATTGGGCATACAATGTGGAATCACAGAAGTTGTTCCAGTGATCTGTTAAAAGGGAAAGAATCATCAAATATAGCCACAAATGAATATTTATTGAATCTTGATGATGAATTCAATTAAGAATTTGAACCTCTCAAACTCTTTTAGAACAACCACAGTTCAGTGAAAATGCTCAACATGGGTGGTTGTCGAGATAGTATGGTAGTTTTGGATCTAAGCAAGGATCCCTCATTTGTTGAAAACGTGGGAGTGGTCTTCTAATGAGGTTATGCGACAACTTGGGATGTTGTTTAGTAATTGAGTTCGGGAGGTTCCTTGATTCAGGAGTTCAGGAGTCGAACTCGGGAATCCAACTTGTCGACTACACCTTTACGAGGGTTATAAGGAAACTTGATGGATCCTAGATTGATCTGCAAGTTGTAAACCATTTAAAGAATGATTGTGTATTTGTTGTTTATGGATGGTTTCAATAAGTTTATATAATGTAAGCATTAAAAGGGACACTTAGAGTTCATATTTACATCCTATATTTGTAATGTTAGTTGGTAATGGTTGAGAAATTCTCTTAACCTCTCTTTCTAAATTAGAAATAAATTAGAGCCTAAAAAATCTATATTATAAAGTAATAGATGAATGTATTGTGTGTGTTTTAACACATACACCTTTGTATGAAATATATAAATAATTTTGATCATTCTTTACTTCTCATCTAATAGTAAAACCTTATTAACTTTACATTAGCTTTTTATCCCTTCAATTTATATAGATTTTTGCAAAATAATCTATAATTATTTAAATAAAATAAGAGACGTGTATCAAAATGAAAGGGAAAATGATTGAAATTGATAAGTGTGTTGTATGCATGAAATAGAATAATAACATTTACACAATGGATTCCTAACACAAGCAAACGGAGGAAGGAGTTGAAGAGGAAAGTTATTGGTCTTCGCCGTCCCTCGTCGCTGAAATTCGTTCGCAGCAAATTTTTCCGTTAGTTGATTGTTATTTGTCATTCAATTATAGCTACAAGTTCGAATTCCGTATGAAAAATATTTGATTGCCTAAAATTCAATAAAAAAAATTAAGAAGAATACTTTTTAAATTATTTAAACATATTATTTTTTCAACATTAATTATAATTTTGACAATCTAAAAAATTTCTGGAAAATTGTTTATTGCCAATAAAATTATATACAAAAATAAAATTTTATGGAATTTCTTGAAATTTGTTTATTGCAAATAAAATTATATATCAAAAATATATTATATATTTATTTTACCTTTGAAAATAACAAATTATGGAAATTTTTTATATTTATTCATATAACTAACTATTTTATATAGATGATTTATATATATGCTATTTAATATATAAAATAAATAAAAATTTCATAATTTCTTTTATTATTATCCAAATTTAATAAATATATTTTCTCACATATTTACAAATTATTAATTTATAAATTAAAAATAACATATATCCACTCTGCTTGATTGACATTAGTTGTTCTCTTTTAACTTATTTTTTTAGTTTTGTATATATGATATACTCTAGCATATTCTATAGTTTTTTATATACATCATAAGTCATAGGTGAATATAAATTACTTCGAATTTAGTTAAAAAATTGCCTCTAAAATTTCATTGAAATGTGCATTGTTCTTCCGTATTATCTTTTTCTTTTACTGAATTTTCAATTTTTTTTCAGTTATCGCTCTCGAATTTGGTAACTATGCATTAAATATCATAAAATCACAAACGTTATTTCACCACATTGTAGTGAATTTGATTATGAATATTTTAAGGGGTTGTCTGTAGTGCGATTTTTTGGACTTTCCAGTGTCAGAATTCGGTGGAAAAATTTGAGGTGAAATTTTCACTGTATATATGGATTCAACACCCTGAAAACCCCTGGGGCACTACCATCAAGCTGTGATTTCAGTAAATTACTGCTGGATTTTAAAGAAATTACACTGGAAAAACCAACCGTAAAAACTTCCAAAAAAATTCCTCTAAAATCAATCCTTTTTTTATTGTGAGTAAATAATTTTTACCCCTAATATTTTAAAACATATTAATAACACAAAATTTTAATATTATTATAAATATAAATTTAATAATAAATATAATAAATATATTTTTTTTTATTTAATATATATAATAAAAATTAATATATAGTTGATAATTAATATTACAAATTATATAAATAAAATATTTGATACATTTTTAACTAAATCAGTATAGATTTATTTAAACACCGATCTAACATGATCAAGAGGATTCATTTTTTCACGTGTAATTTCTTTTTAATTTTTTTTTTTGGATATGAGCGAACTTTCAACTTTGATTATGGATGGACATCCTTACACATCAACCTAGTGTAATGAGCCCTAGACTCAAATATTTTAATATTAATTTTTTATAAGTAAAAGTATTTAAAGTTCAAAAAGTTATAATTAGAACATTTTTATGGTGTCTGTGATGGAGGAAGAGTAGTGTATCTATATATATATATATATATATATTATTAATAAATGGTAATTTTTTTTATATTGAATGTAGAATTTAGATGGAGTGTGTAAATAGATAAGAAAATGAATATTGTCAAGATAAGAAGCAATTCTCATGTGATTCATAGTGAAATTGGGAGTTGGCCAGTTACCAAAATGTCATGTGATGAAAGAGTTTGCCAACTATAAAATTCTAAGAGATTTGAAAATAAAAAACATTTTCTTTTAAATTGTCTTTTTATACTCACATTAAATTAAAATTCACTAACACCACCAAAGTTATTGAACTTTTAACTCAAAAAAAACCTATAATAATCTAGAAACAATTTAACAATATATCAGCACTTAGTTTAAATATCGACTTTGACACCAGATCAGCACTTGTTTATATTCAATGAACAAATTGAATGATAACCAAGGCAGTAAGCCATTAATTTAAACATAGTGCATAATATTCAGCTAATTCATTTAAGTACCTTAACGTCCATCCGTTATAAACAAACCAGCCGGGCAGGTTATAGCTCGAGGCAAGCCGCGGAGGAGGAGGAATTTCGCTGTAAAGGACAAGCAGATCTGTCAAAACTCAGACTTAATCTTTGTATGTTTTTTGATATGTTTTATTTTGCAACAGCATGGTTCACCATATCTATTTCATGAGGTTATGAAGGAATTATAATAACTAGATTCATAAAATTGTGCCTTCTCTGTCACATACGTATCTTTATGAACTAGTTGCGAAAAACAACCACTTACTCCCAGGAACCTGAAAAAAGGAATATAATAAAGAACTTGGAAGATTAATGGAATAAAGGCGTTGGACTATTATAAAATCTCTGTGAATGAGACTAGCGTTCCAGAGATGAAGCTTTCGGGGGAAGAAACTAAAATGTCGGAAAAATTAGAAAAGTTTTTATAATGATGAAACTGACATATGGATGTAGCTCGTAGAAGTTTGGTTTTGTGGCTAGCGGAGGATTTGTTAAGTTGTTTGTGTCGCTGTGATCACTGTCGTCAAGTTATAGTGGTCGCTGGTGAGATTTGATCTAGTGTAATACGAATACGATACCACCATCATTACCGATTCCCCTAATTAACAAAAAAAACTGATTTGAAAATGAAAAGTAATCGAAACCATTGAAAACATCTTGCAAAGTGTACCACCCGTTCTCATGCACTTGGGTCGTGGGTTGGTCGCAGTGGTAACAATTAGCTGCAAGTCCTTGGCAAATAGGAAGTAAATCTATGTCACAAGGTTTGTGTTCGAATTCAAGTTCGGAATGATTAAGTTAGATTTGAATTTGAATTTTTTTGATGAGATTTGTACGTGCTTTGGCATTAATTTTTACTTTATTTTTATTTTTATATATGATATAAAATAATAAAAAATCACATTTAATCAATAAAGCTCATATGAGTAGCAATAAAACGATGAGCACCCACAAGCCACAAATTATGACTATTATTCACTTCACACTTTAGGCTGCGGGAACAAATATCATCTAGAAATTGAATTCAGGAAATTACAAAGAATACAATCGCGTCATACACTCATATAAAGTTGGCTTGTGAAAACGTATCGACAACCATGGTATAAAGCCAAACCAGTGGCCACCATGGAAAAGTCACTGGAAGGAATCGAAAGAAGAGAAAACCATGTGTTGCTCATGGTTTTCTTGATAAACCTTAAAATAACGGACAAAAACCCCAAACTCTAACCTCTAACTCAAAAAAAAATGATAAAAAATCCTTGAGGTTCGTCTTTAAGTTTGTCTTTAGGTTGACCTTCAAGGTCGAATTCATTGAGGTTTGGGAGTCCTCTAAAGAGGTGAGGAATTGTCCAGATGACCAAAAGTGGCTGAAATTGAGGCAAATTTTAAAAATCTTGTAGAAACAGTGTTTAAACGGTGTTTTTTGATGGTGGAAATGGATTCAGCACCATCAAAAACCTCTAAGACACCTAAAGTTTTGAACTTTAACAACTATAACTTAATAGATTTACAAAAGTCCTTACCAAACTTTCTCTAAAAATAACCAGAATTTCTATAATTTTACGGGCAAATCCTCGGCGTTGTTAGACTAAGCGTTAAAGTTTGAATTTGAAACTTAAATGTTTTTATTTTTTTTCACCAAATTTCGAATCTCAAGATCCAAATTTGGTGCGCACTGAGACAACGAAGTAAGCCTATCCCGACCTATTTTGGAAATTGTGCATGTTTTGGAATTATGAGAAGGGCGTGGGATTTGAACCCAAACAAGGGCTTCCATCACAACCTCCTAGGAGGGTACACTACATTATTGTAAACGGCCGCTAAAGCATCATTGTCAAAGGTTCGTTAACCAATTAACCAATTAGAATCTAGATAGAAAAAATAAAAAATAAAAAACGTGATCAAATTAAAAAAATATATAATTTTTTTTAATGTATTTTACCAAATCTGTTTGATTTTGGTCACTAAAAAGTTTTTGAAAAATCAATACATTATGGTATATTCTTAGAGAAGATAATATGTAATCACTAACTTACTATCATATTTCAATATATATATTAATTTTGGATTATCTTTACATGTTAATCTTCACCATTATATTTCGTATTGAATTTGATTCCAATATCATATATTTCTTATTGAATTTGAGTTCAATATCATCGAGGTTACATGTTAATCTTCACCATTATATTTCGTATTGAATTTGATTCCAATATCATATATTTCTTATTGAATTTGAGTTCAATATCATCGAGGTTAGTAGTAGGAGGTTCAAATTTCCCTAAATTTTTTTATCTTCCTTATTTATCTTTTTCTTCTCTTAAAACATGTTTTGTAACATCTTAGTTTCACTATGGTTAAGAAATCCTAATTTCCTTTATTGTTTTTATCTTCCTTATTTATCTTTTTCTTCTCTTAAAACATGCTTTTTGTAACATCTTAGTTTCACTATTGTAATAAATCCTAATTTCCCTTATTGTTTTCATCTTCCTTATTTATCTTTTTCTTCTCTTAAAACATGTTTTGTAACATCTTAGTTTCACCATTTGTAATAAATCCTCAGTGCTTTAAGTTCACTGTCGTAAGAATAAATCATGTGTTCATACATAAAGCATCCCAAGTTATCTTCATGCCGCAACAATATAGCAATTGTCCAAACCCAATGTTCTAGAATAATATAATCACACAACATTTTTATAAGAAAAATAAATGACCCAATTTTGATTACATAAAATGCTTAATACATTTTTCTCGTTATCATCATATTAGGATCATAATACTCGAGAGTTTCATAAATCATTGTAACCTTGCACTGACATATTTACTCTTATAACCATAGCACATTTTATATTTGGGCTTGCTACACACAATGTATATTCTTATACTTTTCTCATTTTTATAATTTGCACATTTTATAATTTTTCTACCTCGTCCATAATATTGGGCCTTGTTATAGGGAATTGTGCTCAATTGGACAAACAAAAGCTCTTTCAAGTTTTCCCAGAAACTCGATACATACAGGGTAAGGGATATATTGTTCTGAAGCTTGACAATTTCAATAATGTAAGAAATAGGAAAAAGATTGAAAAGATAAAGGGAAGGTGAGCTTGTGAGTCCTGGCATGCAAATTTGTTGGGGTGATCGGTGTAGTTGAGAAGCGCTCCTAGCTAGCTCCAAAGCCCGGTCCTGCACATAAACAAGAACAAATAAAACCATTCACAACATAACTATATTATCAATCAAAACAATAAGAAATGAACCATTAAACATTATAGAATGAATCAGTGCAACTAAGCTCCACACAACAAGTAGTTAAACACAATATCAAAGATTATGAGCAACAATGTGGAAAGAACAACAATCGATCTATATTATTAATCAGTAGAAGGAAGATTGCAACCAATAGATGAAGTTGCAGTAGCAACTCCTCTAACTCCTAGCTCCAAAACTCTCCCTCCCAAAGAAGATCTTGACAACATAACAATACATGGAATTCCCATCCCTTTGTCCATGGTCAAGCATTCGATTTATAGGAAAAATGGAGGCTATGGAGACTATCAATTTCTCTCCAATGCAATTTGGGAAAAAGCTGTGGTGGATGATGTTTCCTCGCACTTCAATGCTTTTATCCAATTTATAGTGCTTTACTTGTTTAGGAAAAAGTTATAGATGAGGAAAAGGTAATCAATTCCACCTTTTAAGAGTTTCTTTAAGTGAACAACAATGTCATCTTGAGTTAACTCGAGCTTTTTCCTTGTGATTTAAGACTTCTGTGGTTTATATCTTTTGAAATTACTGGAGAATCCACAGTAAAAACCATTTTTCCATCAACGTTTCAAATCCCAACTGGGATCCATCATCAGGACTACTTTTTCCTTGTGACTGAGTGAGAATTTGGTAACGTAGGATAGATGAAGAGACAAAGTGTTATAGACTAGGGTAATGTTGTCCTCATAGTACATAACTTGCATTATAACACATTTATTGAGTATAAAGGGTGTGTTATAGTCTCAAATAGGTCATGAAAAGGGTTGTATTTCAACCAAAGTATAGTGATCTCCTTTGAGTTGATGAGGAGGTACTTTCAGGTGTGAGGTCAGAGAAGAAGGTGATGGTTGAAATATTTTATAAAATAGTCAAGGAGAGAAAGTATTTAGAGTGTTGGAATCGAAGGAAGCCTGCAAGCAACATCAAATGTATGTCAGATATAAAAATCATGTCCTAAGTCAAGCATTCCCATGCTTAGTAGCTAAAGCAGTACAACATATTGTGGATTCATGTAGAAAGTGACAGATGGTGTCCATCAGTAGGTACAAATTTGGATCTAGGTCGCAATGTAGTTAGTCTGATATAAGTTGTCTCCAAAAAACAACATACACAACTTGGGAGAGGAAACAAGGTTGAGTGATGTAAGCCTCATCCCAAGGTCTTTGTCACCATCCCTAAAGAGCATAATTATGTACATGTGAATGAATGAGTTGATGTTGAACATGTGAGAAATCGTCTGATTATCGGTCAATTATTAGAACCATTAACATATGTGAGGAGAGACATTGGTTAGGATGATGGTCTCGAAGATGCATAGTACAATCTAGCGAGTGTGAATGAAAGAGCTGAAGTAGAACACTCGTAGAATCACTCAATTGGGAGTCAATAAAGAAAACTCCCAATCAAACACACAAAAACCTTCCATTGAGGATTGCAAGCTCTAAGGTACTATGATGTTTATCAATCCTCTTCCTAGATAATTTGTTGAAGTCGATAGGAAGGGATCTATCGCAGGTGGGTAATATTGAGTCCCACATTAATCGATATGAAATGGTAGTAAAGTGATTGATTTTGGAGATAATGTTCAAAAAAGGGATGAAGTGACTCAGGGAAATAGGACATATAATCAAGTGGTTGATAAGGAAAACACAGAGTTGAAAATCCCTTTAACAATAGAAGGCACAACACTAAAGATACCAGGCATCTTAGACTTAAGAACACCAGAAAGAGTAGGATAAAAGAATGTGGAGACAACAGGGTCTCAACGCAAGACCCATAATGTGGTAGGGTTGAAAGAGAAGCTGACAAAGGATGAATATGTTGGATGAGTGCCATGTTCAAGGGATAGATAGTAGATCGTTTCCATAAAACATTCTATTGATATAGATAGTAAATTGGTTCTTTCTTCCAATTTTTTCCCATTCTGCTTAGGTCTATTGCAGGTGGGTAATAATGAGTCCCACATTAATCGACACGAAATGGTAGTAAAGTGATTGATTTTGGAGATAATGTTCAAAAAAGGGATGAAGTGACTCAGGGAAATAGGACATATAATCAAGTGGTTGATAAGGAAAACACAGAGTAGAAAATCCCTTTAACAATAGAAGGCACAACACTAAAGACACCAAGCATCTTAGACTGAAGAACACCAGAAAGAGTAGGATAAAATGATGTGGAGACAACAGGGTCTCAACGCAAGACCCATAATGTGGTAGGGTTGAAAGAGAAGCTGACAAAGGATGAATATGTTGGATGAGTGCCATGTTCAAGGGATAGATAGTAGATCGTTTCCATAAAACATTCTATTGATATAGATAGTAAATTGGTTCTTTCTTCCAATTTTTTCCCATTCTGCTTAGGTTTAACAAGTGCAAAAAGCGTAAATTTGATGGTCTTTTCACATTTAGAGAGTTTAGAAAGAGCTTAAAGAAGACTAAAGGAGGCACCTTTTTCATGGTTGGTGACTAAGCGCGATAAAGATATAATAGTATACCAAACAAAATTCCTTTTTTTATAGTTAGTCCATTGAGTATAGATAAAGAGATAAAACCATGCTCAAGAGATGTTTCCCTCATTTTGTACGAGTACGAGGGAGAACAAAATGAACCCAATATTCTTCGTAAAAATTTTGACAAGTCAAACAAAGAAAAACTCATGGTATCTTTCTCATATTGGTGAGTGAGAAAAAAATAGAAAAGAAATGGCTCGACCTTCTTTGTGGGAGTTTTACGAGCCCAGAGAAGTAAAATTGAGTTTTTTTGGATTAACAAGAGAGAAAAATACCATAAAAAGAATGCATGTTCTTCTTTGTGGGATTTTAATGAGCTTGAAGAAGTAAACTTGAGGTTTTTTCGTATCAACCAATGAGAAAAATAGCTTAAAAAGAATGTTAGCTTAAAATAGATTTGGCTTTTAAAAATTATAATTTTCTTTTCGTTGCATGTAACAAACTGATACAAGTTTCAGTATGACACACTTGTGGCACCATTTCATCTTGTAGCAATTTTGTATAAACATATGAATTTTAGGATTTTTGATGCACTAAAAACGTGATTTGATCTAAAGGGAAAGCAATGCACCAAAAGAAACAAAACATTGTACAAAAAGTTACAAACAATATGCTAGCAAGGCGCTAGGTGTAGTACTTTCTGAGTGGGTCCCCGTCATAACAACAATGTAAGAACATTGTAAGGACCAAGCCATATGGGTGGAAAGGTTCTTACCCCCAAGATATTTCGTAAGTTTCCTTCCAAGTATAACTCTTGAACAGTTGTCAAAAAGGAAGGGACAAGCTTAGGTTGATTAAGGGATAGGATTTTTAGAGGATTCATGTTCAATGTAGATGGAAAAGAGACTAAGACACAATGGTGGAACTCATCCCAAGGCTTATCATCTATATAAATTCTCCATAATAGCCTCGCCATAGGGAAAGGTAGTATCGAGAAGATCAATAGAGGGAGTTGCAATGGAAAATTTCGTAGGACCATGGGCCTTAACCAAAGAAGAAGGAGATTTAGATGTAGATGGAGTACCTTGATAAGTCAGTTCGATTGGTGATAGTTGCTTCTGTTCTCCAAAGGGTTCAATGGAAGAAGGGGTTGGTACGATCCATGGATACGTAGATCCAGTAGGTTCAGTAGAGACCACAAAAATGGTCAAAGGAACCTGTGGTGGGGGAAGAGGGAAACATCCTACAAGGGAAGGATCCTTCAAAAGGCCAATGTCAATACTAACAAAAGTTTCAAGAGTACCACCTACTAAAGGAACATTTCTAGAAGTTGGCGGTTTAAAGTCAGGGGTGTAGAAAGATAGCTAGTCCAGAGTCACAATTTTTCCTTGATGAGGAAAATAGATGAGACAAAAAAATGATGAGACAATGGCTTTCATGGCATAACTATAACTACACCCTAATGGGATGGAGATAGGGCATAGGTGCTGAGAGCAAACAACAGGTGGGAGGCTTGCAGGACCAAGAATGTGACAGGAGGTGGACAATTTTCCTTGAGAGACCTGAGGTCGTCAGGCACGGGAGGACTGTGGGGGACAGGTGGAAGGCAGCTGGAGCAAACGGATTTCGGGACAAGAAGGCCCTTATGCACATGATTGCATTCAGAGAATGGCAACTAGCAGTAGAACAAAGTTCTGTATGAATTTAAGATGTGATGCTGCCTCCTATCCACAGCACGCGCTTGAAGCCAGAACAGTGAAGGCTGTTTTTCCGGCTAAGCAGTTATCTAGGAACAAACATGTAGAAGATGATTAAACCAAGTGATTGTGTTGATCTAGACTTCAAGCCTTGAGACATACTGTCGGTTTGGGGTATAGAGGTAATGGACCAGAACATACAGAGGTATATTCGTCTAGCTGGACGATCAAGGAGGAAGAAAGGATGTTCAGAAGTGGGTTGGAAGTAGAGTAAAACCCTAGGGCTCCTTGAGGAAAGTCTAGGACTGTCGTATCTGGAAAACTGGGAAGGGCAGTAGCAACAACAAGAGAAGTCGTCCTTGTCGGAGCACGGAGCAGCAGTTAAGGATGCTTTCCAAGTAAGTTACGATCCATCTCATCCTCACAGTGATTTTTATTCAGATGGGTTAGAGGACATCATAATTAGTTGTGGGTTTAGAAGTAATGACAAACGGAGCCCTTGCCAAATGGTGGGGTTAGGTTTTGGTCAAGAAGAGGCGGTGTTGAGCTTGTCTCAGGCTCATGCTGACAGTAACCCTCACACAATCAGAAGAAACAAGGCATTGCAACAAAATCCGAGCTCAGGGGCGAGGATTGTTGGTTTGTTAGAAATAGCAGAGGGTTTGATAGAGGGTTGGAAAGCGACTGGGGAAAGTCAGAAGAATAAAAGATGCATTAAGTGGGTAGAGGTTGGGGAAGGGAGTGAAAGCGGAAAGGAAGGATAGGTGACGGACAAGGCACTGACAATTGGAGCAGAATACTCAAATCTAGCAGGAGGAAGGTTTGCCAAAGGTGTCTAGTCAATTTAACGTCTTAAATTGCTCTACATAAATTATCAATCCGGGTATCGTAAACTGATGAAGTGTGGTGCACCATATGTGCTTATTTAACCTTTTTCTTACTTCGTGGTTTTATAGTTTATGTTGTTTTTGGGGTTTTGTTCTTGTTGGCTTCCTAAAGTGTTTAATGCAAATGGAAATCCTATTCTAAGGTCTTAAGAATACTTTTAAAGGTCAAGTATGGATGTAGATTTCAAGACAAGGTTTATGTCCCTAATGGTAACTTCCAAAACTTAGCACTTCAAAAGATCTCAAAACATGTTATTGATGGAATTAGTACTTAAATAAAAGTGTAAATATGCAGCTACTTAAATCAAACAAAATATGAAATATTGATCATGAAATCACTGTCTCTACTGCTGGTCTAAATGCGGAAATAAAAGTTAAGCTATTGCACTCAAAGAAATTAAAAATTGAAAGGAAAGTAAAACTAAAATCAAATTACACATTCATAATTCGATCCCTCGCCAGTAGTCCCGCTATGGGTTTCGGAGGTAACCGTCAATGATATGAGCAATTTAATATCTAATTGCACAAAAGTAAAACTAAAATCAAATTACACATTCATAATTTGATCCCTCGCTAGTAGTCCTGCTATGGATTTCGGAGGTAACCGTCAATGATATGAGTAATTTAATATCTAATTGCAGAAAAGTAAAACTAAAATCAAATCACACATTTATAATTCGATCCCTCGCCAGTAGTCCCGCTATGACTTTCAGAGGTAACTGTCAATGATATGAGCAATTTAATATCTAATTGTAGAAAAGTAAAACTAAAATCAAATCACACATTCATAATTTGATCCCTCGCCAGTAGTCCAGCTACTTTCGGAGGTAACCGTCAATGACATGAGTGAGTTGATTTCTAAACTAACTTAACAAAGCAAATGAACAAGACTGAAATCAAAACATAACTGAAATTGAAAAGCTAAAAAAAACAAAGTCAGTAGAGAGACAAATCTCATGTCACTATTTGATGGAAAAACATGTAAAGAAAAACTAATCTACAATCAACCGGTTGAACACACTTACATGAATTAAAATTGCATGAATGGAAAATATAATCTATCAAACTTGAAAGCAATCAAATGACATAATGAAATCAAAGCAAAATTACAAAATGAAATCTACTCTACCTTACATTCTAATGTGCTCCATGACATCTACTTCACATCTCCTTCCATGTTGAGAACATCAAAGCTTTATTCAATTTCTTCAAAAGTAAAAAGTACAACAAAGTTCTTCAAAGCTTTCAAAAGCCATCAAGGAACAACTACAATCTTAAGAACTAGGGACTAAAAATACTAAAAACACTAACAAATGAAGGAGAGAGATCTCCTATTTATACAAAAAGATGAGAGCCATCTCATTAATGATAATCCATGAATCTCTCCCTCTACCTCTAGAGTCCTAATCAAAATAGGAACTGATAAGACACATGTATTTTTAGAGTTA
>APFE031323459.1:129150-146112 GCA_000404065.3 Pinus taeda | reverse complement strand
TTTTAGTGGAGAACTTCTGGGAGATGATGTAATCAGCTGACCTTGTTCCTTTAGGCAGTGAAGAAACACTTTTAGGGACTTAGGAGCCCTCATTTTATGGACATTTATGATTGGGGTTGTAGTGCCCAAAAATGTCTATAACAGTATCCAAAGGATCCGAATGTGAAGCATGAACATGTGGAGCAAAGAGGACTTGGATGTATGAATCAAACAACGAAGGAAAGGAAGTTAGTAGACTTCGTTGTAAGAGCTAGGAGGAAATATGGAGGTAGAAAATCAATTTCACACATCTTGAGACACTTGACAGGAGCATCCTCTACGAAGTATATTCACCATGGAGTTGTAGATGGAGGAAGTTAGAATACTTCTTTAGTGGCAATGGTTGGGGAATATTACACAGGTTGAGATCCGACTGGCATAGTGGAGTTTTGCAGGTATGCCATGGGCATATATGACTTTCAGTTGATGAAATACAAGCTTGATAAGCTTGGTTGTACACATGAGGAGGTTGAGGTTGTGCACAAGTACTTGAGAACATAGCATCAATCAGACACAGGGGTGGATGAGAGTTAGGGAGGGAATTTCCTGTCCCTCCTTTCTTGATAAACAACCTTGGAGATGGGTTGGTGCAGTGGCCTTGACATTTGGGAGGGTTGCACCACCTTTACAAGGGGCCTTGGTGACAAGGCTTCTTTCTTGACTGGTTGATGATGCTTGGATGTATGCAACTGCATAGCAACACATTGACATTGGCATCATGAGAAACATGTTGCAGATGAGATGGGCACACCATGGACCTGAGCATGGCTTATTTTAAACTTGGATGGATTCTTGATCGAGTTGAGATCGTGACAGCATGCTGAGAAACAACCAATGGTGGCATGGGGGAGGTACATGCTCATGGGTTGAACATTATGGTTGGATTAGCTACCCAACTAGTTCGATGACATGGGGGCATGCAGTGCATCGAGTTTGTGTCGAATAGGTGTCTTGGTTTCGACTGAGATGTTGTTTTGGATGGAGTATTATGAAGAGATTCACATGATGAGCTATACATGATGGAGACAGTTGTGATATATATGTTGCAAGGATGTTTGCAAGATATGGACTGGCCGAAGTCATGGATTAAGGAGACTTCCTATTTATGAGGGCATAGACTGATGGTTTATGTGACATTGGAGTGGAGGCAGGGAGCATGAGCATCTTTGAGCGTTGGACCTAGTAGCACTTTGCGATGATGGTTGGTGGAGAGAGTTGTCGAGGATGACAACCATTTAGAGTGGGGGAGTATGTCAAGCCAACGAGTTCGCTGTTGATGTGCGATAGAGTGGGGCGACGTGCCATCGATTAAAAGTGATGAACCGAGCGAGCGACGAGTTGGTTGCAATGATGGGACAAATTGGTGCTGCCACGAGCTGGGGCGGTTAGTTAAACACACCCGAGACATGAGTTGCGACGAGCCAACGAAGAGTCAAAAAACTGAAATTCGGCTAAGTGTGGATACTTTGTGGAGGTAAGATTATACGGTGCGAAGTTGGGCATGTGGACTCGGCGGGGCGACGACATGGGTGAGCTGACATGAAGTGGGGGCGAGTTGGCTGAGTTGAGAAGTCGGCCTGGGCAGGCCGACCCATGATGAATCCTTGGAGAAGTGTATAAGTAAAAGGATGCCATGGAGGAGAGAAGGTATCAAATCAATTGAAGTTCAATCATTCAAGTGTGAGTTCAAGGATAAGGTAGATGAGCAAAGGAGTGGGCGAACTGAGTTAAGGCAAGGTGCAGGTGGCTCTAGATCGAAGCATCGAGCCGAAGAAACAGAACATAGAGTTTTCAATTTCATAGATCGCAGGTTGGGCACGTCTGTCCGATGGGCAAACCAGGTAAGGCATCGCTGCATGCGGTGGGCACGTCTACTTGGTGGGCGACCCACGAAGGGCACGCTGCATGACAGGGCGAGCTGGGTCGAACGATGAGTTCTGCGGTGTGACTGCGGTTGAGGTTGTGGTTATGTTTGCGGTAAGGCGTGCGGAGGTGCGGGTGAAGCGTCGGGTGGTTGGACAAGCTATGGACAAGCGCTGGGAAGGGCGACACGCTGGAAGCGAAGGTAGAACGGTGCAACAAGTTGCAGAACCAGTTTGTGCGATGAGTTTGTTTGGAGGGCTACTCGGGTAGGGCGCCTCTGCCCGACAAGTTGGGCGACTCGACTCGGCAGGAGTGGGTGCTCCTGAATGGTGGTTCGGGCACTACTAAATGGTGCAGGCCGAACTATGTATTGTGACAGAAATTGTAAGAAGGAAGTTGGGGTTCCTCTTCAAAGACTGTACTTGTATATTTCGCAAAGATTATTATTATCATTGTGGGCAGACTCATATTCAAGGAGTTTCCCCTCCCGTTAAAGATTGTATCTATTGTGCATATGTTATAAATGATAATGTTGATGAAAGAAGATTAAATGATTTTTCCTACTGTGTTATGAATGCTAAATGCTTAGAAAGTGAAAAATAGACTAAGTATGGAATGTTAGGTGTAGTCCACACTTGAAAGTATTGTTGAAAAGAAATCGAGTGTTGGTGTCGCACCTGCTTATGAGCGGTTGAAAGACTACCGCCAAGATAGGGGCATGACCGTGGGGGTGGGGGTCCATGATCCAAAAGATATTGTTCTTTGATTTTTAATGGGCGGAGAGGAGGCAGAAAATTTTTTCTTCTTAAATTGGTTCATTTTATTAATATTTTAATTTACTTCAACTAACATTTTTCCATTCTCTTCTTCCCTTCACATTCAAATTAATTAACTAATTTTCTAATCAAACCTTGGTCCATAATGAACCCATCTCATTCCTTTTTATCTAAATTTTGGTCCAAGATGATAAAAATTCATTTTTATTTCTAGCATTATTTTGACTGTTAATCATCGATCTCATAATCCAAATTCATTTTAATAATGATCAGGTAAAATAATTTTAAATATAGTTATATGTCCCATTTCGAAAAATGATTTATATATTCTATTTCCAAAAATAATTGTAGATAGGCCTATATGTCCCGTTTTGGAATTGGATTCATATTTTTAATATTTATTAATCCCCCTTCAACAAACATATTTTACTATCTCCTCCCTACCGACCTTATACTTATTCCAATTTAAATAACTAAATTTCTAACCTTGGTCTTTCGTGAACCCTTCTAATTCTTCATTTATCTAAATTTTGGTCAAAGATAATAAAATTCAATATTTCGACTGTTAATCACCGAATACATAATCCAAGAGGTGCCTATAAAAGACAATCCAACACTCATTTACTCTCATGGCTCTCATATGTCCCTGATGATGGATGGAGTTCCTATCCAAAACGTTGGACAAATCACATATATTATACAGTTTTCTTCTGGAAATCTAAACAATATGAATCATCATGGAAGTCTCCAGTCACTTATAGCACACATTTTAAAATAAAACTTAATATACATATTAACTAATATATTTCAATATTGAAAACATTCTCTCCTTTAGGGAGTATTTTTGTTTATATATATGTTAATGTTGACCTTAGTAAAATATTTTAATATTCATAAATAAAAAGTAATTAGAGGTAAAATAATTTAGTTACTTCTTAATAATAGAGAAATGTTCAATTCATTCAACTTTTAATAATAATAATAATAATATTATTATTATTATTAAAAATACAATTTAAACAATGAAAAATTTCACATGACCTATATATAGAGACAAAAAAAACTGTTATAGATCCATCTAAATCATAGATTTATCAACTGCTAAATGAGCTTAAATCTCTTGATGTGTAAATCCCTTTTCAAATTTTCCATTCTAAAATGAGATATAATCTTTTTTTCCATTTTTTCATTGTAAAATAAGGTTTTCATATAATGAGATTTGATCCCTATTGGCTCTTGATACATCAATGACTAAGATGAATCTACACTGGTCTCTATACTGGTCTTGGATATCGGGTGTGTTATTAAGGTACTCCTAAATCTTAAGTCACTTGTTCAATTCTGGCCCTATTCTAGTATTATTCTTGGACATGAACATGATGTAGCCTCACCAATACATATGATTATACAGATTTGGCTATTTTTTATTAAAAATATTATAAAATATCAATAATTCATATAAAATGTGGTAACTTCTTAATAAAGAGATATGTAAATCTATCATTTTTTTTTTTATATAATAATAATATTAATAATAAATTATTAAAATACAATTTAACTCTCAATTTTTACTTATATAGAGAGAAAAAAAACAATTACGCTAATTTTCCAAGCACTATTTTTTTTTTTTTTTTTCCAATTTGCATTAAAAATGAGATTTATTTTCTTTCCATTTTTACATTCTAAAATAAGATTTAGATATAATGAACTTATTAATTCTTATTAGTTTTCAATACATCTGTGATTATAAATCTATAATTATATTAAATAAAGTAAACACTGAAACCAGGGTGCCACGCATTTTTTCCAACACATTTACAACCTTCCTCGCATGCATAGAGGGGTGGTAGATGTGATATTTCTTTCGTTATTTCTCCTTCCAAATTATCACAAGCAAGGTCCTGCCCTACTACGCAGTAGTAGGTCCGGCCATATGTCTTCTTTGCGAGCGTTCAGACCGTGGTTTTTCTCGACCGTGGTATAACGAGTCAAAATTTTGGGGTCCAGGCAGATTCTTTTTGGATTTTGTAATGATTTTTTTTTGGATTTTGTAATGAAAAATTGAAAAATTTAATTTACAGAAGTTTCGGTCATATTTATTTATGCATTTAAAAGTAAATAACAAAGTTTACTTAAAAATTATAATACTAATGTAGATTTGGGAAGAGTTAAATTTGATATTTTTACCTGACTTAAATTGATATTTACTTATTTTTTATATAAAAATATAATCAATAAAAATCATTTTTTTTATTTGACACCTAATTTAATAATGAGGAGAATTTTTCATAAACAATGAAACACTCAGTTATAATATATATATATATATATATATGCACTTTATTTAATATTGGTAGATACCGAAAGTTTCCACTAACATAAATATGTTGAAATCCAAAAACATAAACATCAACCTTAACCCATGTTTACTAAGATATAGGTTAATATATATTTGTAGAAATTTAAAATCAAGTGCAGTAATCAATTATATCATTTTAAGAGCCTCTTAGTAGATTGTTGTGTTTTATTAATAAATGTTAATTTTTTTCTTGCCAATAAAATTATTTACAACCAGATTTCTTAAAGCGTCTTGACAAAGACTTTTAAAACTAATCACTTTTTTGTGTCATGGGTTTATGAGGGTGACATAAACTCTAAATTGATTTATTATAATTGAGCCAGTGCAAAGTGGGATGATTAAAATAATACTTCATGCTAAACAATGATCATTGTTATTCACATCTATTTAAGATTTCAGTGAGTTCACTTTGGGAATACTCAACTATCTGTATTGGTTTTTCAGTTAAGACTCAGTTTTGCTAGACACCAATTTTTTGGGATTATAGATTAGGTTAGTTGTGTTATGTTGGGTAGTTATTGGAGTCTAAGAAACTTAAGAAATTAAATCAATGGTTTACCTATTTTATTAATATGTATACTATGTACATCGACATTCTTTGATATCATTTAATATACAGTTGAATTTGGTTTCCAATTTTATTGTCTTACTTTGATATCATATCAAAGGTTAATTTGCTTTGTCTTCCAGAATGAGCAACGGTTGTATGGCCTTATTATGGAACATTGGTGAAGCATAGATCATTGGTAAACAGAGCATGATTGGTGAACTACAAAGACTACGGGCAATGGCGACCTAATTTTTGTTAACACTCATCTCGACGCAGTCACAAGGACTGCAGCATATGAGAGCAAAAAGAGTAACTAGATTCCCAGTTAATATGACCTCTTGTCGAAATTTCTAGTTTGCATGGGAGTAACTAGATTCCCGGGTAATATGACCCGTATATGTATCTCGCCTAGTTTTGATTTCCATGGTTTGGTGCTTGACATGTTCACTTGATTTTGACAGCTCATGAACATGGTTCAATTTATATATTTGGAGAATGGTATTTTCATATACATGTTGGTTGCATAATGGTATATGTATGTCATGTATCACCTGTGACGCGAGAGGAAAATACCCCATAACATCTGATACGCATGTCGACGTAGCATTGATGCATATTTTTCCTGTGTGCCTCCTTTAATTCACGGTTTGAAGGTACGCAAATGCTCTGTTACTATGAAACTTCACTTCTAGTTTTATCTAATCCATCGAAAATCTAAAATTATTCAACACCAGAAGGTCACACTGAACAAAAGGCAGAAAGATTTCTGTGTTGTCAAGAAAATGTTTCATGTTTCACTACCTTGTACAAATGATATGAAGATGAATTTATGGGGAAAAGGGACTTGATTGCTTGGGACTTCGTAAAGGATATTAATGTATGCTCAAAGTGTGGTAGTTAGCGAGGATGTTGTCTCAGAGAGAAGCTAATGATTGTTGTGTCTCAAAGTTGTTGCTTGGCGTATCTGTGTCTACATCATCTGAGAATTGGTTGCTTTGAAGATACACTAGTGAAATTTTTTTATGCCAATTGAATGTAAAAGAAGTACCAACTACTTAAGTGTGTACCAAGATGCCGAATGTTTGAGACTACCACACAACAAACCAAAGAAAAGATTACCCCAAGCGATGCAGAATAGAGAAAATTTTATCGATAGAACTCAGAAAAATGTATAGCCCGTAAATAAAAGGAATTTCATCTACATCGAGTATTTTCTCCACAGAGGAAACAAGCATATTGAGCTCTTGAAGACCGCCACTGTAGGTTTTTTGGCTATCGAGGTTAGATGATTTGTGTTTTTTTTTGGATGATTGTATTTGATTTGAAACCTTAACTAGGCTTTTGGGTTTCAAGTCTATTGCAGTAGTGATTACTGTACCTGTTTTTTAATGAAGCTTGTGGTGAAAGTTTGATCTGGTAACCATAGTGGGAGACAAACAAGTAATTTTTTGTTCTACTCGGTCTTCGACTATCGGTCTTCACATTCAAATCCCTAAATCTAACACCCCCAACAAACGAGCCTTTTTCTTTAGAACAAATAGTAATGCAATTATCTATTGATTCAGGGAAGAAGGTGTAGATCATACTAAACACATTTTCCCTTCCTCTTTTGTACCAACAATCATATTTCTTGTTGATTTTACATTGTAAATGGGTGCATTTATGTCAAAATTGGGAACTAGGGCCAAAATCCACACGGGTCATCTTGTTTATGACAATTAATATTTTTATTAGATTCCTCTCTCAGAGAGGTGTAGGATTGATCTAAAGATCATCCGATTCTGACATGTACAAATGAAGATATGAATTTATTTATATTATGGACAAATTGTCAAGGTCGTCCAGCAAGCAAAATAGGCACACAAGCCCCCAATTCATCCTCAATGTTGCATATAAAAAGAGGGAGACCTCAAGTCATTTTCACCATCATCTCATCACACATATCTCTCTCTCCTCTTGTGATTGGGCACACTATCTGAGGCAGTGTTCTCTCTCTCCACATGTGTGAACTAGGGTTTATGTTTGTTGTGTTGACCACTGTTGACCGAGTTGATGGGAGGTTGTTTGACTATGTTGAATTAATGCATTTACCTGTTTTGACTTCAGTTTGGGTGAGGAATCTCTATCTAAGCAGGTCGCAATTTTGGGCACAAAAATCGAGAAGTTTTGACTAGTGTTGAGTGTGGTTAGGGTTGACTGTAGGTGGACTATTTGACCAGACTTTGACTGGGTAGAATTAGACTATTTTGAGGGCTATTTCATCTTGTTGTTTGGAGGCTGAAGTTGAATAAATTTGACTGAATCTTTGAGGGTCGAATCTTCCCTGTTGATTAGCGTTGAATTTTCTGGATAGGGCTCTTTTGCTGCTACAAATTATCAAAATTTGTAAATTGTACCATCTCTCTCTGTTGAACTAGTGAAGACTAAAAGAAGATTTGATCAAGGGTTTCCCCACATTGGGGTTTGTCCCTGGTTGGTGCCACATCTTGTGCCCTCTTGCCTTGGCTTGTCTTCTACTGTTTATGTTTATGTTCTATCAACATTTTACTTACATGTTTATGTGATTGCTAAACTAAAATTGATATAGGGCTCATAAATAAATTGAAGTAAAATTTCTCTAAAGCATAGAACATACCATTGTTGCCTAAAATTAACATGGTCTTAGAGATGAGGTGAAGAAAAATCCCAAGCAAGAGTGAAAGAGCAATCGCCAAAGATAGTTGGACAAGGATAAAAGACTCAATGGGTTCCTCATCCTACTTCTCGGTTGAAGACAAGCTCCATGATAAATCTGAATATCATGGATGGAAGATGTCTCTTGATTTGACCTTGGAAGAGAAGGAAGTAATGGATTATGTACAAGGTAAAATCCTTGAGCCTCCTTCCAATGCACTTCCTGCAGCGAATACCAAGTACAAGAAGGTTGAAGTGAAAGCGAAGAAGATTATCAGCGATTCCATTGACAAGCATTTGGTGGCCTATATCTTTGAATTGAAGACCTCCAAGGATATATATGACATGTTGGTCGGCATGTTCAAGGTTAGTAATACTAATCAAATTCTCTTTCTCAAGAATAAGTTGAAGGATATTAAGAAGGGCAAGGACGAGGACATTCAATCCTATTTCTTGAGGATTAATGAGATCAAGAATGATCTACTCTCGATTGGAGAAGTCATTCCTGACAAGGAATTTACTCTCACCACCTTTGGAGGACTCCCACCTGAGTGGTATGTATTTAGAACCACTATACTCAAGAATGATCAAATTATATGGTTTGAAGAATTTATGTCGAGATGAATTCAAGAAGAAACACAAATGGTGGAGCAAGAAATGCCTTCTAATAGAAGCAACCCCACTACATTCTTTGCTCATGCCAAAAAGAGGAATAATGCAGGGTCTAAAGTTCATTTCCATGAAAAGCCTAGATCTAAGGGAGGAAGGAAGGGCAGGTGCTTTGTTTGCAATAATTTTGGCCACTATGCAAAGGAGTGTCCTAATAAAATGGATACACCTCGAGATGATGACTAGCATAACAATTCCAAGGGAAACTTCAACAACAACAAAAACGAACAAAGGAATGGCAAGTCCAATGGCAAAGGAAAAAGGAATGAAGGACATCAAGGAAATGGTCAACCCTCCAAGAAATCAAGGAACTCCAGGTATGATGAATCCAATGTTGTTAAAAATAAGAAAAACGAGTACTATCTTATATCGGCCCTCTCCACTGCCTCTCCTCTGGACACTTTAGGAAATTTATTGATTGATACTGGTGCCTCAAGGCACTTAACCAGATACAAGGAAGCCCTCTCTAATCTCATATAAAAGGAGACAAACTTGGAGATCATCCTTGGAGACGATGCCACCTATCCCGTGGAGGGAGTAGGGAATGTTACCCTTCAATTGAATCAAGGTAACACTATTCATTTGCAAGAAGTACTATATGTATGTGATCTCAAGAAGTACATGGTGTCCATTTCAGTAATAGAAGATAAAGGATTGAAGGTGGATTTTATCAATGGAAAGGTACGTGTTTGGAAAAGAAATTTCAAGAATGCTTTTACTCTTGGGTTCAGGGTTGACAGTTTGTATCAAGTTGGAGGAAGTCCATGGGGAGCCATGTCTTGCGACACATCTCTACAATCTGAACTATGGCACCGAAGGTTCGACCATCTTCATTATAAGGCCCTACGTGATGTGAGACAGATGATGACAAGTATGCCCGAGTTCAAAGTAGAGCATGCAGGTGTATGTTCGGGATGTGTCAAAGGAAAACTTAAAAGGGGACCATTCCCCTCAAGGAATAAAAACACCACAAACATATTGCAATTAATCCACTTCGACATATTTGGTATGATGCCCGTAAACTCCTTGGGAGGATACTTATATTATCTCACATTTTTTGATGATTATTCTCACAAGACCTAGATATACTTCTTGAAGAAGAAGGATGAAGTGTTCACCTGGTTCTGAAATTTCAAAGCCTTGATCAAAAACCAATCCAAGAAGAAAATCAAGATACCGAGGACTGATAATGGGACTGAGTATGAATCCAATGAATTCCAAGATTATTGCAGAGAAGCTGACATTAAGAGGGAGACTAGATCACCATACGGTCTCGAGAATAATGGTGTGGCTAAAAGGAAGAATCGCTCTATTGTAGAAGATGTCCATGCCAAGCTTCATGATCAAGGTCTTTCGATGTTTCTATGGGGTGAAGCTGCAAATACCACTGTATATGTTCAAACTGATGCCCTCATAAAGCATTAGACTCCAAGACACCCAAAGAAATATTCATTGGTAAGAAACCCGATGTCTCTCATTTTAGAATTTTTGGAAGCCCCATATATTTTCATGTTCCGAAAGATAAAAGAAGCAAATTGGGTGCATCTGGGAAGAAAGGAATCTTTGTGGGCTATAGTGAAAATTATAAGGGATATAGAATTTATGTGGCTGGTCAAAAGGAAGTTGAGATAAGGCATGATGTCACCTTCGACGATGTTATTCTCCTTAGGAAGATCAACAACCTTCCTATCCTAAGGAAGGACAAAGAATCTGACATAGGAAATCAGGGTGAAAAAGAGGACGAAACAATGCTTGATGTTGATGAACCTATGGATCCTATTGATCCACTCTCTCATGAGCGTTCCTCCACCAAGAGGAGACCCTCATGGCTTTGAGACACTCTCGAAGATGATGAGAGGCAAATTGCACCAAGGGGGACTTTCTATGAAAGCAAGAAGTGGAACAAGTACCAAGGATATTTGATCACCATAAATACTATTGTTCAAAATGAGGCTTCATTATTCGAAGAAGCAGTTAATCAACAAGTATGGAAGGATTCTGTGAATGAAGAATATGAGTAAATTATGAAGAATGATGTCTGGGATGTGGTCCCTAGACCCTAGGGAAAATTAATTGTCACTTCTAAGTGGTTGTACAAAATCAAGCATGGAGCTGATGGAAGTGCAGAAAAGTTCAAGGCTCACTTTGTTGCTTGAGGCTTCTCTCAAAAGGAAGGTGTAGATTACAATGAGATATTTGCACCTGTTGCTTGATAGACCACCATCCACTTGATCATATCCCTTGCTGCCTTGCAAGGATGGAACTTACATCAGATGGATGTCAAGACCATATTCTTGCATGGTTCAATCAAAGTGGAAGTATATGTGGAACAACCCAAGGGGTTTGAAGTTCATGATTAGGAATCTCATGTATGTAGGTTGAAGAAAGCTCTCTATGGATTGAAGCAAGCACCCTAGGCTTGGTATGAGAGGATTGATTGCTATTTGATGAAGCTGGGATTCACTAGAAGTGAATTTGATCTGAACCTTTACTTTAATGTTGAAAATGATAAACCTCTCATTCTGGTACTTTATGTGGATGGCCTCTTTCTGACATGTGAAAACCATCTCATTCAAAAATGTAAGAGGGAGTTGGATTTTGAATTTGAGATGAAGGACCTAGGACCAATAGGGTTGGAGGTCTGGAAAAAGCTAGGTAGAATTTTCCTCTCTCAAGGAAAATATGTTGTGAAGATATTGGAAAGATTTGGGATGGTGGACAACAAGCCTGTGACTACTTCGATGGAACTTAACTTTAAGAAGTTATGTGGTAGTACTGTTGGACCTGAATTGGAAAATTCTTTTGAGTATCGTCAACTCATAGGAGAACTAATGTTCTTGGTGAAATCTCGTCCTGACATATGTTTTGCAGTTAACACATTGAGCCAATACAAGGTTGAGCCTCATCATATACATTGGATTTCCGCCAAGAATCTTCTGAGATATCTTTGGGGCACAATCACTCATGGATTGAGATACACTACTGGAAATGTGAGGCTGCATGGCTATTCTGATGCTAATTAGGCTGGCAGTGTGGTGGATCGCAAGAGCACTTATGTATGTTGTTTTTCTTTGGATTCTGCTTCAATATCCTGGATGAGTAGGAAGAAGAAATCGATTACCTTTAGCACTACCGAGGAAAAATACATAGCTGCTATTATGGCCTCTTATGAAGCTTTCTGGTTGAAGAAGCTCTTCAGTGAGCTGTTTGGACATGTGATGGATACCATAGTGATATTCTGCGACAATCAGAGTGGGATCCAATTATCAAAGAATCTCGTGTTCCATGATCACTCCAAGCATATAGATATTAGGTACCACTTTATCCAGGATATGGTATAATGAGGAGAAATAAGGCTCCATCACATTGGGACTGATGAGCAGGTCGTCGATATTCTGACAAAGCCCCTAAGGAAGTTAAAATTCTTGGCCTTTCGAGAACGACTTGGAGTTGTGGAGATACCCTCTTATGAAGGTCCTGTATGAGATGGACATTGAGCTCTGGGAACTCCGGGGGGCTTGGGGTACTTCTTGGAGTGATTAGCAACCATAGGGTGAGTGATTCAGCCTACCCCGAGTGGTTTTTTGTGTACAGGTTGAGTCATTCATCCTTCCCCTGTGATACCCCTTCGCGACATATAAGCAGGACGAGGGTTTCATCCTTCTCCTGCCGAGATATCCTATCCATGCAGTCTGGGACTCATGGGAAGTACCTCTCATCTGGCCAATGAGTAGGGAAATGAGGATAGGGAACATAGTACTATTGATGGACACATTGTGTATTACCATACACCCTATGCTAGGATGTCTGATATTGATATGGGACAAATGGGAATAGACTTTGGGTCAGTAAGAGTGGTATGAGACACTCTCTTTCGATTGGGACTAACTTCGGGTCAGTAGAGAATGGTATGATGCATTCTCAATGACTTCATCTTCTTCATATTTCAGTAGAGCAAAGCAGAGTAGTGCATGAATGGCAGAGATGGTACAAATTGGCAAATGGATTAGCAGGTGGAGTTCTCCCTATTTGAGAGGGAGTGTTAAAATTGGAAACTAGGGCCAAATTCCACATGGGTCATCTTATTTATGAAAACTGATATTTTTATCAGGCTCCTCTCTTGGAGAGGTGTAAGATTGATCTAAAGATCATCTGATTCTGACATGTACAAACAAAGATATGAATTTATTTATATTATGGACAAATTGTCAAGGTTGGCTAGCAAGCAAAACAGGCACACAAGCCCCCAATTCATCCTCAACGTTGAATATAAAAAGAAGAAGACCCGAAGTCATTTTCACCATCATATCATCACACATATCTCTCTCTCCTCTTGTGATTGGACACACTATCTCAGGCGGTCTTCTCTCTCTCCACACGTGTGAACTAGGGTTTCATTTTACTGCGTTGACCAACGTTGACTAAGTTGCTGGGAAGTTGTTTGACTATGTTGACCTGTTTTGACTTTAGTTTGGGTGAAGAAACTCTGTCTAAGTAGGCCACAATTCTGGGCATGAAAATCAAGGATTTTTTACCAGCTTGACTGTGGTTAGGGCTGACCGTAGGTTGACTATTTGACCAGACTTTGACTGGGCAAAATTCGACTGTTTTGAGGGTTGTTTCATCTTTCTTTTTGGAGGCCGAAGTTGATTGAAGTTGGTCGTATCTTTGAGGGTCAAATCTAGCTTGTTGACCAACATTGACTTTTTTGGTTAGGGTTCTTTTGTTGTTATAAATTATCAAAATTTTTAAATTGTACTATCTCTCTCTACTGAACTATTGAAGACTAAAAGAAGATTTGATCAAGGGTTTCCCCACATTGGGCTTTGTCCCTGGTTGGTGCCACATCTTGTGTCCTCTTGTCTTCGCTTGTATTCTACTATTTTTGTTTGTGTTCTATCAGCATTTTACTTACATGTTTATGTTATTGCTAAACTGAAATTGATATTGGGCTCATAAATAAATTAAAGTAAAATTGCTTTAAAGCATAAAACATACCATTGTTGCCTAAAATTAACAATTTTCGGTGGTGGTCGACACCCCTTTTTCAAAGTTAATTGCTAGTTTTTCTTTGATAAGAAGCTGAAGAAAATTATAAGAATCAATGATTTGTTAGAGTTATTATTCAACCTAATGACATCTACGGTTCTTAACATAGTCCAAATTGACAAGAACACCATGTCTGACATTAGAAATTGTTTACAAAATGCACAAGAGAAGATCAAGTTTCTGCAACTCGAATCTCAATTCCAACGAGATGAACTTCAGCAAAGGAGTTGTAAATTTGAGCATGTTTTCGTTGATGACACCATTTTAGGAGTAAATTTGGATGCAGTGGAAATTAATGTTCAAGAAAGGGTATGGAAGAGTTGTTTGCATATAGCTATGAAACCTACAATTCCCAAAATATTTATAAGATCGTGGGAAGAAATTGTACACAACAAAAACAGAACTGGTTTGGGATATAATAAGGATGTTCTGGAAGTATCTTTTCATGTTCCTAATTTTTCTAAACCTATACAGTTTTGTAGTGTTGGATTTCTGGATGATGTTGTTCTAGGAAAAAATGATTGATGCCAACATTGTGATAGAGTTGGACATGTGAAAGATTGATGTTTTGATCTTCACCCATGTGAGCATTGTGGAAAGCACAATCACCGTTCAAACATATGTTCTAGAAAGAAGGCTGATGCAAGAGGGAAACTAAATTTGGATGGATTGCTTCTTGGGATTGGTCCAAAACAACCAAGAAAACATAATTACCAATAAAACGGGAACTATTACCTCAAAATGGGTATTCTAGTCCAAAAACCCCCCAAAAACATGAAAAAACAAGCTGAAAACGAAAAGTGTTGATGTCAGAAAAACATTTTTTTCGGCATACATTTTCAATTTTTTTTTTAAATGACAGTAAGAACCATTTTTTTTTGTGCAAAAAGCACCCTGAAAAACAAAAAGTGTTGATGTTAGAATAACGTCTTTTTTGTCAAGGTACATTTTCAACTGTTTTTAATAATGACATTAAAAATAAAATATCATGACTCTGAAAAACTTTAAATTTCCAATGATTTTCAAGCATGACATTAAAAATAAAATATCACGTCTTTGAAAAGCCTTAAAATTCCAGTACATTTTAGGCATGACATTAAATTTAAAATATTATGTATTTGAAAAACCTTAAAATTCCAACAATTTTTAGGCATGGTGCTAAGAAAAAATACTTATTTTTTTTCAACCATAGCATTAAAGATAAAATATCACGAGTTAGAAAAAAATTAAAATATTGACAATTTTTCAACCATGGAATTAAAACCAAAGATTATGACTACAAAACAATCTTAAGTTTTCAAAATATTTCACGTATAACATTATGGAAAAATTTTATGACTAAAAAAACTTTAAAAATGAACAACTGAATGAAAGAGTTATTATACCAAGAGTAATTTTTTTTAAATGCTAAATGTATATCGATTTTAAAATCTTAGCCTAAGATAACTTGATACTTTGCAAAAAAAAATAAAAAATCAACCATCAAATTGACACGCGGTATAGGTGAACTCGACCCATTGTAATGAAAACTTAAAGATCAACCATGAAATTGACACATTGTGGGGGCAAACTCAATTCATTATAACGAAAAAATTAAAATCAACTATCAACTATTAAAAAAATAAAATCAATTATCAACTATCAATTTGCATGTAAAATTAATATATAAATAAATAAAAATGAAAAATACAAAAGAAAACAAATATTCAAATATTGAAAAAAAATAAACCAATAAAAAAAAGCACAAAATAATACAAAAGAAAAACAAAAATCAATATTTGAAAAAAAACAATAACAGAAAAACACAATTGAAAAAAATAATAATAACAATAAATAAAACATAAAAAAACAATGACATATATATATATATATATATCTATATATAATATAAATATATATATATATATATATATATGACAAAAAAAACTATAAAAATATAAAAAAAATCAAAAAAATTAACTTGTAATTTAAAAAATTAAACAAAAGAAATAATAAATAAAAAAAGAACAGAAAAGGGAAAATATTTCAAAAATGGACCTAATTTAAGAAAAAAAAATGTTAAAGGTTAACGAAAAAAATCAGAAACAATATATTTTTAAGTTAAAAAAATAAAATAAAACAAAAACCAAATAAAAAAAGAAAAAAAAGGTTACAAACATAAAATTAAACATTAAAAAATTAAATAATTAAAATTAAAAAATAAAAAAATTCCCTGGCCATCGGAGGGCCAACTGGTCAGGGGTGGCAAGGGGCCGATTCTTGACAAAAAAAGAAATCAAATATAAAAATATATAAAAATAAAACAAAAAAACCATAGAAATGTTAAAAAAAAATACAAAAATTAACTTGTAAAAAAATAAAAAAATAAATAAAGAAAGGAAAATTATATTAAAAAAAAAACATATAATTTAAGGGGAAAAATTAAATTCATTTTTTATAAGTTAAAAATAAATTTGAAAAAAAACCTCCTAATAAATAATTAAAAAATAATTATTTTTTTTTTATAATAAATTTGCCCTCTTTCACTCTCCTTCCCACCATACCTCGATCCACCTGAACCCACCCTTCCCTCCACTCCTACCTACCCCATGCTCGCTCCTCACCCATGCCCAACCATGCCCTTCGTCCCACCCACCGCACCCCTCCCATCCCACCTCGCCTCTCCCTCCCACTCCTCCACACCTTGCCCACACCAACCTGCCCTCCCTCCGACCGCTCCCCACCCGTCTCTCCCTCGCACCTCACCCCACCGTCCCTCCCTGCCTACATCACAGGCCAATCGACCTGAGGTTGCGAGGGGTGATTCTGGGAATTACCCCCTTGCCACCTCGGGTCGGTTGGGCCGTGGCGTGGTTGGGCAAGGAGGGTGGCATGGGGTGCAAGGGAGGGAGGGATGGGAGGGTGGTTGGAGAGGTGTGGGAGGCATGGAGTGGGTGGGAGGAGGGAGAGTGTGGTGAGCAGGGTGGGGTGGGTGAGCAGGTGTT
>APFE031323459.1:94677-128384 GCA_000404065.3 Pinus taeda | reverse complement strand
TTCCCCTGGGAAAATCGTAATTCCATTAATAAAAGGAAATTACATTTTGTAGATGCATAAATGCATATTTAGATCATATCCAAGACATGACTGTCATCATCAACAGTGATCAAAAAATTGTTGCCTTGATCCATGCAAGGAGGCATCAATATATATAAAATTGTAAAAACTACAATATATAAAAACTGAGGAGTCCTTCATGCGATAAATATGTACACAAAATAATAATGTTCATATGCCAACAGAAAATTATGCAATTATATCCATAAACGACCGGTGGTAGTATTGATAGTGATCTCCATCACGCAGTTCTCGGATCATCCAGATGCCCGGCTCCCCGATCGCAGCTTCTTTGGATACACTGTCAGCAACCCCGTTCCGCTCCCTTTGCATCTCCTGATATGTAGAGTATGTAATACTTCCTGTGCAGTGCCCATGGCCTCATGAATCTGTCGATCTTGTAGGAAGGCGAATTGTTCCGGTGAGATGTGGTTGGATAGAATGGGCCGCATTTGGTTGGTAATGATCTTTGCAATAATCTTGTAAATGCAGTTGCAGAGTGAGATAGGGCGATATTCTTCATAGGAGACCAGGTTATCAGTTTTTGGGATGAGCACTATGAAGGTAGAAGTGCTGAATGCTGCTATATTTCCGCTGATTCTGGTATCCTCGACAACTTTTAGCAAATCTTCACCTATGATGTCAAGAAAAGCCAAGTAGATCTCAATTGACCATCTATCAGGTCCTGGGCTTTTGTCTTTTTTAAACGACTTCAGGGTGGCCTCCAACTCTTCCAGAGTAACTGCTTTGGTCAGGTCCTCTTCCTCCTCTTGATCTATGAACCTTGGAAAAAGTTGTGCCACTCTAATGATGTTTGTCAGATTTGCTTCCCGCGGGGCACTGTAAATTCGTTTGAAATGAGAGGTTGCCAGCTCAGCCAGTTGTTGAAATGTGTTGACAACCTGTCCCTATTCGTACTGAAGCTGCCAAATAGTATTAATTGCCTTCCTTCCATTGGCGAACTTATGATAGAATTTGGTATTTTCATCCCCATCCTTCATCCATATTTCCCTACTTCTTAATCACCAGACTTCTTCATGATCCTTAAGGATTTTCCCTCTAGTAGAGTATAGGGATGTGATCTTCTCCTTGTGTTCAATAGAAGTGAATAATCCTCCCTGATCATTTTCAAAGACAGATAACTCAAATTCTATATGTTGCAGGGAGTGTTCATCTAGGTTCCTTTTGTTGTGAGCCCATTGTTTGGACATTTTCTTCAACTCTGTAAGATTTTGAATAAAACCATTTGTGATATTACCCCCGGCCCTAGGAGGGTTTGCTTTCCAGTATTCAGAGACCATGCTGATATAAGAGTCTTCCCTGAGCCACACAAAGCAGAATTTAAAAGGTCCCTTGGGCTTTGTTCTATCCCCTTCAATATCCATATAGATGGGAAGATGATCAGAGATCCCCCCATATCCAACCCATTGTCTGATGTGAAAACCCAGATCAAGTACCTTCTCTTTGACCAAGAAGTGATCAATTCTGTGAGCCAGACCATGTTCCCTTGTCCTGTTATTCCTCCAAGACACTTGTAATTTAGCTGAAGGGATATCAATCAACTGATGTGAATCCATGATGGATGAGAAATAATCAGATAGAGAGTCCCTCTGTGCTCTATGTCCCCAAGACTCAACATGACCGATGGAAAAATTGAGATCCCCTCCAAGAATCAGATGGTTTGCAAAAAACAGGTCTGAATCCAGAAGGTTTTCCCAGAAATCAGGTCTGTTTTGACAAGGTCCATATATATTGAAAATCCGGAAATTCATTCCCAGGTCCGTTAAATGAATGTCAGCACTAATATGGCCAGCCCCTCCCCAAAAATTGAGCATCTTAATAGAACAGGAGTTGTATCCCAAGGCAATACCCCCAGATCTTCCATGTGTATCCAATCCAATAAATAACCACCCAGGAAACATATTTTGAAGGGTATGGGAAATGATAGTAGCAAGACCAAGAGTCTCCTGTAGAAAGATTATATCATGCGAGTCGGTTGTAATTAACCGACGGAGTGCTAGCTTTTTGTAAGGCCTAGCAAGCCCTCGACAATTGAAGGAGATGATCTTCATGGAGGTGGCTAAGAGGGGGTTTCTCTAGCTCTATGTACCCGAGGTATAGTGGATTGTTTGCCCAAAGCAATCTCATCTCCTGCCACAGATTGAGCAATAGTGAGCAAGGAGGGTCTTCCCTTATGGAGCTTATGTAGAGGGGGGGGGGGAATGATATCCAGCCCGACATGGTCCAAAGCCTATCTCTTGGCTTTTAAGCATGTCAGATAACCAATTACAGGGGGTGCTTGAAAGAATGTGGAAGATGGAGGAAGAGGGGAAATCAAAGGGGAGGAAGGAGTGGGGGTAAAAATGGGTCTGGATGCAGCATAGCAAAATATCAAGGGAGAGGCAGCAGAAATAGAGGCCGGACCCAAACCAAATGTTACACCAGATGATAGACCGGAAAGTAAACCAGATGTGATGATATCAAGAAAAGATGTGCAGCAAGGAGAGGATGAAGTGAAGGGTAAGCTCTTACTCGGGGAATGCGAGTCACCGGAGGTCACCTGAGCTCGTGCTGGAGGCAGGGGAGGAGGTTGATGGTGAGGTCTGCCATGCTTCTTCAGAGTGGTCGATGGTGGGTCCGTAACCTTGTCTGTCAAGGTCGTCTGCCACTGGTTCCTGAATCGGGGTATTTTTGAAGCCCTTGCCATTAAGTGGACAATCTTTATACAAGTGCCCCACCTTGTGACATCATCTGCATCTAAAAGGGACACCCTCGTAATCCAGTATCTGCCTCCTTGCTGCATTCCTCCACTAAATGTTAATGTGCTCCAGAAGGCCATCAGAGAGATCTAGGTGAACCAAAATCCTGGCAATAGCCATGCACCCTGTACTCAGAAAATAGTCATCATATGTGAGGTAGGTGCTAATGGCATTTCCAATCCACTTGAAAACATCCTCTGTCCAGAAATGTAGAGGTAGCCCTGGAAGGTGTACCCATATGGGTCCAGCATCAACCCTCTCATGTTCCGGGTCAAACATAGACATCCATCTTCTGAGCAAAACTGGTGCTTGATCAATGTGCCAGACTGTAGAAAGTACCCAGTTGGTGTGTGCAAGACAGTTGAACTGGAGTGCAAACCAACCTTTAACGAATGCATGAACCTTTGGGGGATCTTTTAGGTGATGATCCCAGACCTCCAAGGTCCATTGTTGAAGCTTTTCCACACTGAAATGTTTGCCGCAACCCGACCAACAAGCACTTTCTCTGTGGTATCCATGGAGTCCAGTAATTGAGTTTCCTCGGTGAGTTTTAGGAAAACCTCATAGTTCTAGAGCTTCAAGCACTGCTTCTTCTTAGAAACCCTGCAAAATTTAGCAGCAGAAGTCTCTGGTGCCGAGGCAGGATGTGTAGTCGACGATGAAGGGGATGCCCTAGGTCCCGCAGCAGTCGTCGATGGAATGGAAGCAAAAATACCTAGGATGGGACCAATTCCCGTGAAATTTCCTAGAGGGGGGGCTCAGTGGTCAGGGAGCAGATAAGATGGGTTCCTGTACAGCAGAGACCAGAAGGCGGTCGACCAAGGGTATACAGGAGGCGAACGAAGGAGGGTTTGATACCGGAACCGCTTCAAGGGTTTTTTCGCTAGGGCTTGTCAAAGGATCTGCAAAAGCCAGAGTACGTGGAGAGAGTGGCTGGGAGATGAAGTATGGAAGTGATGGGGCGTCCTCGGCAGCATCACAGAAGGTATGCAGGAATGGGAGATGGGTGGAAGAGCATCAAATTCATTGGAGAACTCGCTTTCGAAGGTAAAGTAACCCGCCGCTGTGGTCCTGGGGTGTGTCCAGATGGGAACATCCTCTGAAGGATCCACGGAATAATCAACCATCTCATCCATAACTGTCAAGACTACCCACTGAGAGCTGCCTTCAGGTTGATGCTAACAGGAACAGAGATAGTCGGTGAAGTGAGGGAGTGTTGAAGAAAAAACAAACCGCCTGAAGCTAATGAGCTGGTGGAGAGCCCGTTTCCAATTAAGGGTAGTGGAGAAACGGGGAGGAATGGCATCAGATCTGTTACGGGGGCATGCGATGTCGTACCGTAGAAACAGAAGGCTACAGACGGTCTCTACAGAGAAACCCTAACCCCGTCGCCATCAAAGTTTGGACATATATCTGTTTTAATTTTAATTTATTATTATTTAATTTTAATTTAAATTTAAATTTAATTAATTAATTAATTTATTTTGGTAATTATTTAAATTATTTTTTAGGAGTTTTTTATTTATTTTATTTTTTTACCTAAAAAAATGGTTTAGAATTTTTTTTTTGTTTAATTTTTTTTTCCTTAAATTATTTTTTTTTGAAAATTTTTCATTTTTTGAGATATTATTTATTTATTTCTGTTAGTTTTTTATTATTTTTTTTACAAGTTAATTTTGGTTCTTTTTTTACATTTTTTATGGTTTTTTTTTTTACCAAGATAAAAATGACCGACATTTAAAAAAAGTATCCACACTTAATACATTAGAAAATCTAAAGTGTAAAAGTCCTCTAAACAAAAAGGGTTGATGCTAATCAACACTTTTCAAAATCAAGATGAAAATCACTAACAAAAAATAAAATGTTCATACTTGATACATAAAAACATTTAAAGCGTAAAAAATAGGCCCTCTTAAAAAAAGTGTTGATGTTCCATCAACACTTTTCAAATAAAAATCAGCATGAAAATCACTAACATTTAAAAAAAATGTGCATACTTGATACATAAAAAAAATAAAGTGCTAAAAATACGCTAAAAAAAAAGGTGTATTATGACTCACCAGTTTTCAAAATCGAGTGATTTTTTGCTACCTAAAAAAAATGGGTACTAGGTAATTTTCTCGTTTTATCAGTAACTATGTTAGAGGTTTCACATGTCATATATAGGATATGTTTGAGAGTATTGAGTTCAGATTGATTATGTTTAAGACAAACATAATCAATGTTTTACTATTACAGCCTAGAGTTTGAGTTCAGATTCAGAGTTGTAGACATAGTTGTTTTGATTTATGCTTTGTGAGGATGAGCTCGGTTGCATGTTTTTTGTTGGACACCTAATCCACTGAGGGTTATGGTGAGGAAGTTGAACAATTAAAGGGAGTTCAAGAGACCTTGGAAGATGAATCCAAGAGTCACTCCAATGTATTATAAATGTATATCATGTGAATAATATATGAATCTAATGCTTATTTTTCATATTTTTGTCTTCGCCATGGTTGTGTTTCACATGGTATCAGAGTTTGTATGTTCCTAACCCGCTCAAGATTGTTTGAGCCACCAGTTTTTATGGCCTTTTTTGTGCATGCCAATCCTACACCTTTGAATTAGATGCCTTGGCATTCTATCTCTTTTATTATTGCAGTGCACTCATTTTCCACTATAATGTATCTGTATACCTCTCTTATATCTTCCATTTCCCCTGCAAATGTTGTGTCAATTTCTTTTCGTGGCACTATTTTTTAATGTACATTATTTTGGCCCATTTGCAGGTGTGACCCCCAATACCAACTAGCATTTTCTAGATTGCACAACCCACCTGTTATACATGAGCCACAATCTCCAAGTCAGGTGGCTAGTAGATTCACTAGTTTATTTTTAATTGTGGTGAACAAGTAAAAACACATCGTTCCAACATTCAATTCAGCGATTAAAAGGAAGAATTGGAGGGTATGTTGTGTTCAATCACAAATTGTGCACTATGTTGGAGTGTCATTTACTGGGAATGGAGCGTTGAAATTCTTGGTTGGTTTCTCTATTATGTGATTGAAGCACGAGGTTTATATGTGAAATTGTATTGACATTGATTCATTATGCATTACTCCTGCATTGATTTTTGTGTTCATGATATGATTTGAATGGTTTCCATTCAAGTTTGTTGAAGCACTTGGCCTGAAGCTCCTCCGCTAACAAATTTGTATTGGTTGTTATCTTTTCCCTAGTCTGGTCATATCGGAATAAGCACACTTTTATGGAAATCTTGTAGTGGCTTCTCCACGAAGAGTTAAATCACCAAATTATAATTTGACCTTGTCTTCGAATGATTTTGAGGGTCGTTCCATTGCGACTGGTATAACATAGTGCGTTGAGTCTCTGTGTATGGATTATCAGTTGTTGTGAGACATGGGGCACATTCCTTGCCAAAAGGATTTTATTAAATCATGAGGTCCCTCTTGCATCCTTAAATTCCAATCCCACTTTGCATTTGTTATGCAAGATTGATGTTTCATTTTTGGAATGTGAGGTCTCAGGATTCAAACCGATTTCAATGAAGAAGGCTGAAAGAAAATTGCTATAATGGTAAGGCAGTGGGACAAGTGAGTTTCCCTCCATGTGGATAAGATATCAAGGATTCAAGCAGACTGATTGTAGCGTATCTGGAAGTGCGTGAATTAATTCCCATGTTTATTTTTGGGTTACCAAATTCGATTTAAATAGTGATGCATTTTTCATATAGACTGAGCGAAATGGATGAGGCACGACTGGTAATAAAATTTCCATTATCAGAAGCAAAACCGACCCCTGTCAGTCATAACTAAGAGTGAGAAAAGAGAAAATAGGACGATGAATTTTGGAGAATCTAGCGACAAGCACATAAGAATTCCCTTAGAGGAAGTTTCCATCGAACCATCAGTGATTGGAAATTTGTATTAGGAATTATCATGAGTTGTTGGGGACGAATAAAGCTAGTACTACCTCCACCTGCATAGAGGTGTAACACAAAGATTTTCCTTGGTTCATCATTGAGAACGTCACCATACAAGCATGCATGGTCTAGATCATTATTTTGGTTTCCGAGATAAGCAACATTATTATCTTCACTTCTAATATAATTATTGTGTATAGCCTCCATCGACTGACATAGGAAGATTCCATAAAGGTGAAAATTGTTTCTTTGGAATATTGGTTACATTGTTGTGATTTGCTCAAGTATTGCATGAAGTCGGTAGAAATAGGGTTGGGTGCCATATTGTTTTGGCACGTTGAATGATTATGGAGTGTTCATAGCTTATTGAATTTGGTCTTATAGATTACAACATAATATACTAATTGTAAGCTGCAACAAACTTGGCTTGGTGTTGGTGCACTGAATACATTTGACTTTACCGAGAATTGTGGCAAGTTTTGGGTTGATCGCTAGTAATATTGCTAATTTTGAGTGTATTTTGGCTAGTGTGCAAAATTATCTCCGAGCATTTTGTCCAACAAGGTATCTTTGTTTATCATTGCAACCACTTTAGCCATCTAATTCGAGAGATTCACATGATATGTTCAATGAAAATGACCAGAATTAATATAGTATTGGAGTTCATGAAATCTTTGATACTATGTTATGTTGATGATATAGTCAAAATCATCAAAATCAATCTTGCTGATATTCAAATTTGTCTTCAAAATGCATAGGAAAAGATTGATTTTTTACAACTAGAATCTCAGCTTCAGCGAGAAGAATTAAAACAGAAGAGTTGTCATTTTGAAACTATTTTTGTTCAAAAAATTGAGACAGGCCCCCATCATCTTCTAGAAAGTAATCATATCAATGAGATTAAGATTGATTGAAATGCAGTACCCATCTCAAGAGAAGAGTTGCATGCAGAAGCAAAAATTCAACATACGCTTCCCAAGCCCATCATCAGACCTCAGGAAGAGCTTGTCCATAACAAGCTTAGAATTGGTCTTAGATATGACAAGGATGTGTCTTTTCATATTCTGGATTACTCAAGGCCCATTCGGTTTTAGAGTGTGGTGAGCTCCAGTATTGCAACAATGATGCTGCAACTCCTGGGACTCCCTACTTTACTTTTATCAACCCGGTAGTTCGTAACAAACTTGGAAGCGACGGTGCTATATGCACAAGTACTAGCTCTTACTGCAGGCTGTCACTTGATCAGCTGGCACAAGTTCATTAGGAGCTTAAGCCAAATTCTATGAGTTCTTATAAGATTATTAACTGTGATGGACGAAAGCTAACTCAAAAGAGGCTAGTCTACTTGCAGAAAGAAGATGAAAGATGGAAGGAAACACAAACCCTAGTTTCATCGACTAACCCTACTTGTGCAAGAAAAGAGATGTAAACTACTGAAATGGATGCCATTGACTATTGAAAAGGTAAAATGCATGTGTTTAAGCTACTTCTAAAGGAAAATATGGAAAAATCATCCTTTTGTATTTTTGAGCAATTTTATGCAGAATTATTATGCATGTGTTTTAACTATTTTTGACTGTGCAGAGGTTTATTAGCGAAAGGAAATGGAGTGGGAATTTGCAGGAGGTTGGGAAGGTGTGGAGAGGACCCAAGGAGTCCCTAGCACCCTTCTAGAGATTTCCACCGCGCTCAGATTTTGAAAAATCGCTTGCATGAAATTCTACAGGAGGCTGTAGGGGATCTACAGGAAGTTCTATAGGAAGTTCTACAGGAACAGACCGAAAGTGGTTTTTAGAGGGTTGATGGTGGAAAAACAGTGGGAAAGTGGAAATGAAGGATGGATAGGGATGTTACGGGATCTAGGACCTGGTAAATAAATCTCAGGAGTGATGAAGATGGTTGGGTTTGTTCAAAGATGAAGGAAGCAATGTTGCACAAAAATGTAGAAACTAGGGCAAGTTGGGAGAGTATGGCGAAGGGGTGAAGGGAATCTTGAGAGAGAGGCTGGAGCAGATTGTATGATGGAGGAAGGGTAGGTTGGAGTGTCTTGCAGGTTGGCTGCACACTACTTTCGAAAATTGATCCAAGCAAAGACTAAGAAAACAAAGATTTATCTATTTTGACCTAATTCTGACCTAGAAACCAGAAGCATGATGAACATAAGTTTATAGATAGGAAATCATGCAAGAAATCTATGGAAACTAAGTAAGAATAGATCTAAGCATGAAAACACAACTGATATCAAATTTTCCAATTCAAAATCTAACACTAGCAATTGCATTTGAAGGCAAAAACAGTGTTTTTGTGGTAGCAAGTGTGCCTTGGTCTCAATTCATGGTCCTAAGGAGGGAGAAAGGAGATCAAGGACTACTTGGTAGCCTTTTTGTGGATCTTTTTTGTTATCAAACTATGAAATCAACCTGAAGCATGAACAACTATCTTAATCATCAAAAACAACCTAAGTAACAAAGCAAGATTTAACCTATATGACATAAATTATTCTATGAATGCAGTAAAAACACATAAAAGTACACAAAGGAGGTACGGGCACTTGGGTTGGGCCCAACCCCAAGAGCTACAACCTCCTAAGAAAGATCAGAGCTGGTGCAAATCTGGATTCATCTTCATTGATAAAAAAATAATAGTTACATCACAAAAACTGTCTGCAAGAAGAAGCTCGAAAATGTGCTGATACAGGGCTGCACTAATGTGTGAAAATAGACTATCAAATGACTAAACTACTAAGGCTTGAAACCTTCCTATTTATGGCCACGAGGACTCCCAACAGTCCTCCTTAACTTTAGGATCTTGGCTGCCCAAAACTGCAGTTAATAGCCACTTCACTAGACCTATTCAGCTGCCCCTTGAAATCATCTTTGGTGGGCTGTTGAACTCTGAGCTGATGGTGTATAACTCAAGGAAAGGGTCATTTAGTGTAGGAGACACCCATCCTATAAATCCTCAGCCTTGTTTCTTCGAATTTGGCTGCCAATCTACTCATAAATGCCTGGTCTTGGTCCAAAAATGTCCAAAAATATACAATAAGCACGTATTAGACTTTGTGGTCAAGTGACTATACCCATTCACTCAATTAACATAAATATATTCAAAAGCATGCATAAAACTATGGATAATGGTGGATTAAATGAGAATAATAGGCAAAATGAGCCCATATAGTTACCCATTTCCGGGGCTCATCATCACCCCCTTGCTGAATGTGTTGCTCATCCTCTGAGCAACTAATCCAGTTCATCATCTTTGATTGCTTTGATTGCCTCTCTGACATCCCAGGCCTCTGAGGTGATGTCCTTTTCTCTATCATGAAAACCTGACTTTCTGTCTACTTCCTCCTATTATCTGTGTTCCGCTTCTTCCTTGATCCCTTCTAACAGCCCTAGCAGTAATGGAGGGTTGAACTTAAGGCCAATCCAATTGGATTTCGAGTTCTGCATTGATTGTTTATATAGGGGTACTCTTCTCATAGCCTCCCTCATTCTGGTTGGGGAGTGGTACTCTCTTATTTTCAGACTATGGGACAATGTGTTCCATCTCCTTGTGCAAGCATGAATGCAATTATCACCAAACAGTCTTTCCATATCTTCAAAGTGAGCAAAGGCCTGAGCTTGCCTTTCAACATAGTCAGGTGCAATGTGAGGGTTGTCTGTAAGATGCCGATGGGAATATATAAGAGTTGAGGGATCTTCTGGTTCTGCCCTTATCATGAGTGGCTCACTTAGTTCCCTGGTCATAATCTTCTGAATCTCTACTGCCCTCTTTTCCTCATGGCTTAACCAAGAAGCCATGGCCATGAGTTGAAAATCTCCTAATGCAGTGTTTGGGTCCCATAGATTCATGTTAGGAAGTGCCAAGTTGTGTAAATAGAATTCTGCTAACTTGGCCTTGTCTTCAGCTGAGCTACTGTCACACAAATGCATAAAATGATTGTAATTCTAGAATGGAATGGTGCCCCTTTGGGCCAATGTGTTAATTTGAAATTGCAACCATTGGTCTTTAAGATATAATGCATAGGATTTAGCAGGTTGCCTACATTGTAAGGCTTCTATTGCCCAGTTGGCCATGCAAGCCATTTGGGCTTCTTTTTCTTGCAACTGTTGTTTTAAAACCTGTATTTCTTCTGCTACCTGAGACTCCTTTTCTTGCAGCAGTTTTGTTAGCATCTCAACATTAGCTTGCAGCTCTCCCTCTTTCTATTGTTTCTCGGTTGTTTCCTTTTCTGCTGGAGGTCCTTGCTACTGCTGCCCTCCCAAAATGGATAGGCTATCTCCCTTCTGAACTTCCTGTAGCTGCAACTGCTTTTTCAGCAGTTCATTCTCCTCCTGTAGTTGGGCCCTTTTGCTGCTTTCTATGTGCCTCACCATGGCCAACTCCCCTCTTAATTCCTTTAGCTTGTCTTCCATGTGGCCTATGCCCTCAACTCCTCTAGATTTAGTGATTTTCATCCATGTGTGGGTTCTCACCCTCTCTTTTTCTAATTCGAAGAATAAAGGTATAAAAAATTTCTATGGGATGATTTTCCCACCCTCTAACAGATTGTAATATGAGCCCAAATTAGGTTGAAGGGTTGATTCAAGTATTTATTTGGCCTTGCTCTCCCCCTGTGACTGTTTGGCTGCCTTCTCCTCCAATTTCTCAGTCTCTTTTAACTTGGCTAGAGTTTCCTGTAGAGATGTTTCAGCTTCCTGTAGAACTATCTTTGAGTCCATCAACTTAATTTTCTCTTTCCATGTGGAGGTTTTTGGGCTTCTTCTTTCATAGGTGATAGATATCCTGGAAGGAGACTCTTCCTTCTTTTTAGTGGGTGAGTCCTCAATGACAATTGGTTCCTTTGATGGTGGATGGGGTTTGCCCATTTTAATCCTTGTGATTTTTCTGGCTTTAAAGTACATGGAGGTTTGCCTTTTTCTTTTTCCTTTTTGTTTTGTAGGTGTGCTTAATGCGGCAAGCACAACTGCTGCTTCCCTTGCCAACATTTCAGGGGATTTTTCTTTCTGCTGTTCTTTTCCTTCACTTCCTATAGAAATATCTATGCCCACTATTTCTGCTTGCGTCACTGATATCTCAGGGTCTGTCTTTTCTTTCTTTTGCTGGGTGCTTACCTTGGCTATGGTAGTCTTCTTTTGGGCTTTCTTGGCCTTTTTCTTTCCAATCTTTGTCCTTTTTCCCTTCTCTGTTTTTGCTATTATCTCCTTTTCTGTCTTCGGCTCAACAATCTTGTCAAATTCCTCTTTTTCCTTCTGTTATTCCTCTGTTTTTCCATCTGCTTGAATGTCTTGTACTCCCTCATCATTGTTCTTCTCAATTTCTTTAGTTTTCTCCCCCTCATCACTGTTGGATGGGCTGATGTTCTCAGTTAAAGTTTTGATGTTATCATCCCTGGACATATTTCTGAAGATTTCCCAAGCTAATGGACAGTATAGGTGTGTAAATCATCTTCCACCAATAGTTTGATGAGCCCATGGTGGGCCAACTGATCTGGGACCCCTGCATTTAGCCTTGTACCACATTCAATTAAAGACTAAAGGAGGAAATATGAGATGCTCAGTTTTCTAGATGGAGGCAAGTCCATCCCATACCTCAATTCATGTAACAACCTAAAATGATAACCATAAATGATGTTGAACCTCCCTTCACATGTGATATACTTCATTATTTGGTAACTAAATTCACTTCAGAGAGGAGGCAAGCTTGTCCTTCTGACCCCGTTTTTATCTTCTACAGGATACTCCTCAGGAAGAAAAAATGTCTTCTTAGCAACTTGTCCCAGTGATTTCTCCTCTTTGCTCCAAGGGAGCCCTAGTGGGAGACCGGTAATTCTACTGATGAAATCGGGTGTAAGTTCTAGGGTCAAACCCCTAAAACTAACTGTGGCATGTGTCTTCGAATGTGGTCTTAGGGACATTAAAAACTCTTCAGTTACCTCCTCATCATAACCCTGAATTCTGTCAAAGAAGGATATCCAGTTTGCCCTAAAAAAAGGTCCACCACCTCAGGGTGTTCATACATTTTGCTAGAGTTTAAGGGTTCTTTTCTCATGAATCCTCCTGGCATGGTGTTGAGTGCTCTTTTTGTGTTTTAACAAGAAAAGAAAATGCTCAGGTGGAAAAAACAGTCAATCACTGAAACAGAGGATAGCTAAATTCTGTGTTTTTTTCTTTTTTGCAACCAAGAAGGAATTTCCTGTGTGCTCTTTACAACATCAAATGGCAATAATTCCCCTGTTTTAAATTGTTGTCACCCTGAATTTGACTTTCTGTTTATGAAAAGAAATTTTTTTTCTACAGAACAGAGGATAAGGACACAGGTTCTTTTCTCAACAAGTAGATAGATATGCAAATTCATTTTTTTTCACATACACAGGCTGACCTCTACTGCTGCATGTATCTTCGTTATAAGAGAATTTAAAAAAGGATGAGGAGATTTCGGATGTAGAGAAAAAACTGTGTAGACTCAGGGAAATATGCAGGCAGACTTTCACTTTTTCCAATGTGCAGGTAAACTTTCACTTTCTTTTTTCAAATCTAATGCCATGTTCAATTCACCACCTTACTCAAACAAATCATGCACAGAGAATTTTTCCCAGGCCTACTTCGTTTTGAGCTTGAATTTCGATGAAAATCTCGGGTTTTCTTTCTGCAGAGTTGTTCTCTGCCTTTCCTATAGAAACCTTCCTGTAGAAGTCACCCGGCTCCTGTAGAATGAAACTGTGCTTCTGTAGAGCCCGACAGGCGGGAGATTTTTGAAAAATAGGCAGAAAAATGCGGAGGATGACTGGTTAGTTGCTCTAGAAGTGGTAGGTGCATACTCCAGTCTAGAACGTCGTGAATGCAAAATGAACAAAGGGTGGTGAATGTTTCAATTGAGCTGTCTTTTAACTGCTGGCGTGATTCGTGGTGAGGAGATGAGGTGGCCGGACCGGACCATTGATCCTACATCACAGTCATAATGTTTCTGCATGCCGTTTGACTTCCATCACCACTACCAGTCCCAAATATTTCTTCCTAAATGGACATACTACACATGCTGGCTGCATATCTGATCGGAAGTTTTGAATTTGACGGGGCTCGGTTGAATTCCACGAGGATGTGTAACTAAACTAGGGTGGCCGGTTAACTGGCCACCGATTCCATTCAATCCGAACCATTCCCATAATCACACAACCTTGAAATATGATTCATGTAATTGAGGAATAGGTTTAGGCACTTACCTATGCAGTCACGGTCGTGTTATGCATATTTCGGCTTTTGGAACCCATTTCTTCATCGTTGTTGCTGCTTGTGCTCTGCATGCTCAGCCTCGGGTCAAAATCCCTTCCAAAGTTATGTTAGTAGCTTCCATCTGTCCATTTTCTTGCGGATGATAAGGGGTGGAAGTTCTGTGCTTAATATTGTGATGAGTGAGCAGGTCTTCAATCAGGTTAGAGGTAAACTGACTTCCTTGATCTGTGACTAATTCTCTAGGGTAGCCAAACTTGTAGAAGATATTTTCCCTCAAAAACTCAGCTACTTTTTGTTTTGTTGCTACTTTGATTGCCTTTGTTTCTGCCCACTTTGTCAGGTAATCCGTGCACACAATGATGTAGGACTTATGTTTTGAAGGAGGGTTGATAGGACCCACAAAGTCCATGCCCCACTTCTCAAATGGCTCGAAAGTCACTTGAGGATGCAAGGGCATCTCATCCTTTGGAGTAGGTTTCCCCATCCTTTGACATCTGTCACATTGGCTGATGTATCTCCTGACATCTTGATAAAGAATGGGCCAATAGTACCCTGTCTGTAGAATTTTGAAGGCAGTTCTCTTTGCTGCAAAGTGGCCCCCACAGGGCCCATCATGACAGGTTAGGAGGATGTCAAAAAGTTCCTCCTCCCTAACACATCGCCTCAAAATCTGATTTGGGCCAAGTTTAAAAAGATTGCCCCCAATCCAGGTGAATGGGGCACTTTTCCTCATGATCTTGCTCTTCTCTTTTGAGGACAGGTATGGCAGAAACTGTGCTGAAACCAAATAATTTGCTATATCAGCAAACCATGGAGAGAACACTGAAATAGCAAATAGGTGTTCATTTAGCATTTGATCATCCACCATCCCTTCTTCACCTGCAGGTAGATTTAGTCTAGACAGAAAATCAACAACAACATTTTCCTTGCCTGGCTTATCAAGAATGGTCAAATCAAATTGCTGCAATAAAAGTAACCATCTAATGATACAAGCATTTACATCAGGTTTATGCATCAAATACCTAATTGCAGCATGATCAGTATGCAGGAATGTTTGATAGCCAGTGATGTAGTGTCTGAACTTGTTTAGGGAATGGACTACAACCAGGAGCTCTTTCTCGGCTATAGTATAGTTTAACTCTACCTTGGACAGGTTTTTACTGACAAAATATATGGCATACGGTAGCTTCTCTTCAACTTTTCCTAAGGCTGCTCCTATGACTTTGTTCAAGGCATCTGTGTGAATGTAGAAAGATAGGGCCCAGTTTGGACCTCTCAAGACTGGGGCAATTATCAGCTTACCTTTCAAAGCATCCAGAGCCTCTTGATAGTTGTCAGTCCATATGAACTCAACATCTTTTTCTAAAAGACCAAACAATGGAGAGGCTAGCTTACTGAAATCTTTAATGAATCTTCTATAATATCCTGCTAAGCCTAGAAAACTCCGAACATCTCTTACTTTTTGAGGAGGTGGGACCCTTTGGATGATAGAAATCTTGTTGGGATCCACCTATAAACCTTGTTGAGAAATTGTATGACCTAGCATGGTCCCTTCAGTCATTAGGAATTCACATTTATCAGGACTGAAGGACAGGTTGATTTCAATACACTTGGCTAAAACTTTCCTCAGGTTAGTCAGAGCTTCTTGGAAGTTAGAACCATAAGGGGTAAAATCATCCATATAGATTTCCACTGAATCATGAACCAGCTCAACGAATATACTCAGTACTGCCCTCTGGAAAGTGGCAGGAGCATTGCATAACCCAAAGGGAAGGACCCGGTAGGCAAAGGTACCCCATGGACAAGTGAAAGTGGTCTTATCCTGGTCTTTCGGGCTGATTTGGATCTGATTGTACCCGCTAAACCCATCTAGGAAGGAAAAGAACTTCTTCCCTACCAGGCCATCTAACACTTGAACTATGAAAGGCAAAGGGAAATGGTCCTTCTTGGTGGCTTTGTTAAGTTCTCGATAATCTACATAGATTCTCCACTTCCCATTTTTCTTGGGCACAAGCACCAAAGGAGAAACCCACTCACTGTCAGAGATGGGGTAGATGAATCCTGCATCCAACAACTTTTGCAGTTCTTCTTTGACAATGTCCTTAAGGGCTAGATTCATCCTCCTTTGAGGCTGCCTGACTGGTTTACAATCCTCTTTAATGTAAATGTGATGGGTACAGACTGAAGGGTCGACTCCTTTCATCTCTTTATAGCTCCAAGCAAAAGCATCCAAATGGCTATTCAATAAGCTACACAACTCTTTCTCCTGAGAGGTGGATAGGGATGAGTTGATCTTCAAGGTTCTATCAGGGCCAAATTCCACATTCTTAACTCAGAGAGAGGTCGAATTAGCCACACAGAGATCAACTAAAGCACTGGCTTGGGTTTCTTCCACCAACTCTTATGATGGCAACACACTGGGGGGTGGGATTTGAATCAAATTCTCAATAAGATCATCCTCGGTTTGAGGACCTCCCCTAGTGGCTTCCATTGTGCACAATGGTGCAGAGTAGACTTCATCCTCATCTTCCTCCTCTAACCAGAGAGGTAATTCATGTTCTAGTAGAGGTTGGGTAGGAGGATATAGGACTAGCTGTTTGGACATATGCCCATTCTTGATGGTCATGCTCCCAGCTCAAAAATTGATGTAAGCATCTGTAGTAGCTAACCAAGGCCTTCCCAAGATGAGGGGATACCCAGTGAGCTTTGCCTTTGGTTGAAGAACCAAGAAGTCAGCAAGGTACTCCTAGGAATCAATGGAGACCATGACATCTTGCACAATCCCCTTAGGAGTCACAATGGAGCGGTTTTCCAACTGCAGTACTGTTGAGGCCTTTCTTAGGGAACTCTAAAGGTTGAGTTTAAGCATAGTGTCCCTGGTTATTACGTTAATGGAAACCCCTAGATCAATCAAGGTGTGGGGGATTATGGTGCCATTGATGTGGACATCGACTACAGGACTCCCAGAGTCCAAATATTTTGGATAGATTACATGTCCCAATATCAGGTCAGACAGTTGTCCTATGACATTGATAGTTGGGGCATCTCTCTTGTGCCTGCCTGGGTGCCTGAAACACTTCTCTTTGATCAATTTGTTGTAGATTGGTACATCTTTTATGGCCTGGAGAAGTGGTATTTTCACACATAACTATTTAAGTTCTCCCAAAATTTCAGTTTCTTCTAGGTTTGGTTGCGTGGTTCCAGTTAGTCTCTCAGGAAAGGGTGGAATGGCATTGGGTTCACTTTCCTGTTTCTCTTCCTCAACCTCCTTAGGAGGAGGTTGGCTATCTGGGAGGACCTTCCCAGATCGTAGGTTGATCTCCTAAATCTCCACAGCATAGGTAGGGCATGTTGTTTCTCCAGTATATACCTGCTTGGCCTGTCTATTATTGGGGTTTGGGTTCGATTGAGCAGGTATCTGGGGTTGTCTTGGAGGAGCAGGAGGTAATGGTTGTGGTTGAGCAGGTGGTGGAGGCAAAAGAGCAGGAGGAGAGTTTTATTAGGGCCTCCACCCCTGATGAGGTGCATTCCACTGAGGTTGTGGCTGAGCATGAGAATGAAACGAGTGAGCAGCTGGTTGAGTATGGTATTGAGGAGGATATGACCAAGGAGGGGGTGTGGACCAGGAAGGATGAGCAGGGGGGCCCCAAGAAGGCATGGAAGTGGCTTGATTGGGGTTCTAATAAGTCTAGGATGTCCGTTGCATTCCCTGGTAAGGTCTGGGTCCATGTGGCCTCCTTTGGTTCATGAAGTAGAGTGGTTCCGTGGCCCCTTCAACCCCTTGGTACATAGCTTTAAATCCGGGCAAGGAAGGGCACTGATTTGTAGGATGGTCTTCTTCACAGACAAAACACACTTCTACAGAGTGCAATGGACATTCATTCCTAGGATGCTTTCTAGTGCACCTGGGACAAAAGATGGCCAAATCCCTCTCGGCTTCCTCTTGCTTCTTTTGGATTCACAAGGTATCCATTTGCATGGCAATGGTCTGTCTCATCTCGCTTTTGAAATCTTCCATTTGATTTCCAAACTCGTTTTTAAGGAATGAACTAGATAAGGGGGTATTGGCTAAGAGTTGACTTCCTCTACCTCTCTTTCTAGCAGCCCTAGAATGGTTTCTAAACATAGTCTTTATGTCATCATAAGGTAGCCAGTAGATGTCTCCTCTGGCCAGCAAATGGAGGGTATCTAGAAGGTCTTCAGGGACTCCTCTGAGTAGAACCAACTTCAGAGATTCAGGGTCAAGTGTGCACCTGGCCCTTTTATAACTGAGTTGAAACCTCTCTTCATAGTCTTCTAAGGATTCATCACTTCCCATGGTCATTTGAAAGATTTCTTCCTTTGTATCTTTTGACCTACAGTAGTCCCGATATTTGTTGTTAAAGGCTTGTTGCATCTAAGCCCAAGTTGTGATACTGTTTCCAGGTAGCCCCATGAACCAATGTAGTGCTGCATCCTTGAGTGTAGAAGGAAAGAATTTCAACTTTTGCTCGTCTTCTGCATAGTCATAAGTTCGACAAAGGACAACAAACTCAAACAAGAAGGTATCAAGGTTTTCAGTAGTCAATTCATGGAAGTGAGGTAAAGCTGAGGGACTTATTTTTTTCATTTTTATGTCCCCATTGGTCTCTCAGATGGGAAAGGCACCTTCTACTCTCTCCCCATTTCCTCTACCGTTTCTGTTTTCAGCCATGGTTTCAGGAGGAATGGTTTCTTTCTCTTCTTCTATTATAGGATCTTCGTATATCTTTGGAGGTTCACCTATAGGTTCTTCTAGATCACTGCCACCAAAGAAGACAGAAGGGTGACTCAATGATGTGGTGGGGGTGTTGGGTAGGAATTTTCTTGAATTGTCTCTATTCCTACGAGGCATGAAATGAAATCTCTTTTTTGGGTGATTTTTTCTTTTTTTCTTTTCTCTGCTTGTACCTGCAAAAACTGAAATGGATTGAACAAAAAATTGCAACTAACTAAAATCTATCTTACTGAAATGAAATTATAGAATTGAAATGAAACAACTACTCTACTCTTGCTGAAATAAACTACTTAGCAGAAGGTTGCAGTAGAAAATAGAAGAAAAACAGTAATCACAAAATACTCTGATGCTTCCCCGGCAACAACGCCAAAAAGATGGTGAGCTCTAGTATTGCAGCAATGATGTTGCAACTCCTGGAACTCCCTACTTTACTTTTATCAACCCGATAGTTCGTAACAAACTTGGAAGCGACGGTGCTATATGCACAAGTACTAGCTCTTACTGCAGGCTGTGACTTGATCAGCTGGCATAAGTTCGCTAGGAGCTTAAGCCAACTTCTATGAGTTCTTAGAAGCAGCTTTTAACTGTGATGGATGAAATTTAACTCAAAAGAGGCTAGTCTACTTGCAGAAAGAAGATGAAAGCTGAAAGGAAATGCAAACCCTAGTTTCACCGACTAACACTACTTGTGCAAGAAAAGAGATGTAAGCTACTGAAATGGATGCCATTGACTATTGAAAAGGTAAAATGCATGTGTTTAAGCTACTTCTGAAGGAAAATATGGAAAAATCATCTTTTTGTATTTTTGAGCAATTTTATGCAGAATTATTATGCATGTGTTTTAACTATTTTTGACTGTGCAGAGGTTTATTGGCGAAAGGTAATGAAGTGGGCATTTTCAGGAGGTTGGGAAGGTGTGGAGAGGACCTAAGGAGTCCCTAGCACCATTCTGGAGATTTCCACCACGCTCAGATTTCGAAAAATCGCTCGCATGAACTTCTACAGGAGGCTGTAAGGGATCTACAGGAAGTTCTACAGGAATAGGCTGAAAGTGGTTTTTAGAGGGTTGATGGTGGAAAAAAGGTGGGAAAGTGGAAATTAAGGATGGATAGGGATTTTAAGGGATCTAGGACCTGGTAAATGAAGCTCAGGAGTGATGAAGATGGTTGGATTTGTTCAAAGATGAAGGAAGCAATGTTGCACAAAAATGTAGAAATTAGGGCAAGTTGGGAGAGTATGGTGAATGGGTGAAGGGAATCTTGAGGGAGAGGCTGAAGCAGGTTGTATGATGGAGGAAGGGTATGTTGGAGTGTCTTACAGGTGTGTTGCACACTACTTTCCAAAACTGATCCAAGCAAAGTCTAAGAAAACAGAGATTTATCTATTTTGACCTAATTTTGACCTAGAAACCAGAAGCATGATGAACAGAAGTTTATAGACAGGAAATCATGCAAGAAATCTATGGAAAATAAGTAACGACAGATCTAAGCATGAAAACACAACTGATATCAACTTTTCCAATTCAAAATCTAACACTAGCAATTGCATTGGAAGGCAAAAACAATGTTTTTATGGTAGCAAGTGTGCCTTGGTATCAATTCATGGTCCCAAGGAGGGAGAAATGAGATCAAAGACTGCTTGGTAGCCTTTTTGTGGATCTTTTCTATTATCAAACTATCAAATCAACTTGAATCATGAACAACTATCTTAATCATCAAAAACAACCTAAGTAACAAAGCAAGATTTAACCTATATGACAGAAATTATTCTATGAATGCAGTAGAAACACATAAAAGTACACAAAGGAGGTATTGGGCACTTGGGTTGGGCCTAACACCAAGAGCTACAGCCTCCTAAGAAATATCACATATGGTGCAAAGCTGGATTCATCTTCATTGATAAAAAAATAATAGTTACATCACAAAAATTGTCTGCAAGAGGAAGCTTGAAAATGTGCTGATACACGGCTGCACTAAAGTGCGAAAATAGACTATCAAATGAGTAAACTACTAAGTTTTTAAGCCTTCCTATTTATGTCCATGAGGACTCCCAATAGTCCTTCTTAACTTTAGGATCTTGGCTGCCCAAAACTGCAGTTAACAGCCACTTCACTAGACCTACTCGGCTGCCCCTTGAAATCATCTTTGGTGGGTTGTTGAACTCCAAGATGATGGTGGAAAAATCGAGGAAGGGGTCATTTAGTGCAGGAGACACCCCTCCTATAAATACTCAGCCTTGTTTCTTCGAATTTGGCTGCCAATCTGCTCATAAATGCCTGGTCTTGGTCCAAAAATGTCCAAAAATCTGCAATAAGCACGTATTAGATTTTGTGGTCAAGTGACTATTCCCATTCACTCAATTAACATAAATATATTCAAAAGCATGCATAAGACTATGGAGAATGGTGGATTAAATTAGAATAATAGGGAAAATGAGCCCATATAGTTACCCATTTCCGGGGCTCATCAGAGTGTTGGATTTCTTTATGACAATTCATCTTCAGTTGTTCCAGATCCTGCTCCTCTTCCACAAAAACCACACCAAAATGTTAAATGCCAATATTGTGACAGAGTTGGCCATATGAAAGATCATTGTTTTGATCTTCATCCATGTAAGGATTGTCATAAAACCACTCATTCTTCAAAAAAATACTTCAAAATCAAGCCTCCTTCTAGAACAAAGATTCATCTTGGATGGATTGCTTCTTGGTAGTGGGCTTCAACAACTATGAAGATATTTCAGTCATATGTTAGAAATTGTTCTATAATATTAAACAATATTGTAGTTGAGTTTTCTCCATCTTCTCATATTGTATCTGACATGGGGGAAGTGGTGGGCATATACAAGCTTTAAAGCCACATCAAGCGAGCTTGAGCGACAACCTGCCATACTAGATTCAGAGTTGTCGCCAGAGAAAAAGATTCCCTTGAGGATACCTTTGGTTGGTGGTCAGCCTTAAACCATCTATGTGGGGTTGAGACCTCTCTTTTTAAATAATTGGGGACACTTCCTCTAGTAGAAGACTTCAACTTGTTGCTTGTTTTGGAAGAGTTCCAGGAATTTCTTTAAGCATTCTAGAGTGGTCATCCTTAACCCACCACAGGTTGTAGACCTTCCTTTTCCAGGTTGAAGGTCTCCCTCCTCAAAGCATTAGGGAAAATTCCTGTAGCAAAAGATTTCAACTTCTTGCTAGATTTGTAAGAGTTTCGGGAACTTCATTAAGCATTCCAGTGTTGGTGGTCATCCACCACCTTATACCAACATTTCAGAGAGCACATTTAGCCTAGCGGTTCCATGCATTTTTTGACATTTTTTATTACAACTCTCTTCTTGGACTCACACATACCCCTTCAGATTAAGGGGGGGAATGTTGGACACCTAATCCGCTAAGGGTTATGGTGAAGAAGTTGAACAGTCAAAGGGAGTCCAAGAGAACTTGGAAGATGAATCCATGAGTCACTCCAATGTATTATAAATTTATATAATGTGAATAATATATGCATCTAATTCTTATCTTTCATATTTTCGTATTCACCAAGGTTGTGTTTAACATTTTTTTATCATGCTGAGATTATTTATGGAGCACTTCCACTTGCATCAGATGCTAGATTAGGAATTATTCCAAATTTGATTTGTTTGAAGAAATTATATGATAGTTCCAGAGTTGATGGTCATCCTTAAACCATCACTGGTTGAGACCTTTGAGTTCTCCCATATTTTAGTATTGTTTGTGGTTTTCTCTAAGGAACCACCATCCTTGGTTTGTGGTCATCCTTTGGAAACCATTTCTAAGTGACATTCAGCTCTTGGATGAGATGAATATTTTCATTTTTAGCTATCATTCTTAGACTTTGATACATCCCTTCGGACTAAGCGGGAAATGCTATACACCTAATCCTTAGGATTATAGTTATTGGAGTCCACGAAACCTAGGAAATTGAATCAATGGTTTACCTATTATATTAATATGTACACCATGTGCATCATTCTTTGAGATAATTTATTATATAGTTGAATTTGGTTTCCAATTTTGGTGTCTTACAAGTTTGCAATCGTGTAGTTAAAAGTGAAATTCAAGATTAAGATTGCCATATTGATGCCTAAATGTGCAATCATAAGACTGAAAATTCATGTTTTGATTTTATGGTAAGAGAGATATACAATTCAACATGTAAAACTATTGAAAGAAGATGATTTAGTACAGCAAGCATATATTGGACTCCACGCACAGTAACTGCCAACGAGAGCTTCAATTGCGTAATTAAATGAAAAATTTCTAGAGGGAATACATGAAATAAAGGTTTGTGTAATGTTTGATGCGAAACATGAGTAATTTGGAACGTGAGAATGAACTTCAAATGAGTGGATTCACAATTCAGACACATACTATGGACTCCACCCAAGGTAACTCCCAACCAAAGCCTTAGTTGTCTAATTAAATGCAAAATTTGTACCAGACAAGATCTAAACTAAAATATTTGAGGCTTGTTTGTCCAACAAAAGAATTAATTCACTAGAAATAAATTAAAAAAAAAAGGTCATTTAAGTCACCAAAAATAAACTAAGTTTGACATTGTTGCAGACAAGTAGAGCTAAGTTTGAGTGCTTCAGAATGATTTGTTTCTAACTTCCCCGAATTTGATTTTGATTACTTGGAATATTAGGACACCCTGATTTAAATTAAATTTAAAAATAAAATATGGCACAGTACGAGAATCTTAATTTTCTTATTTTTTTAATCTTTTATATTAATTCATCCATTAATTCAAGAATAAAAGGTTTAAGTGGATCCCACCTTAATTGACAAATTAAATTAACCTTCACAATTGGACATAATGCACATAATACCAATCACAAACCAAGATCCTAAGGCATCCACATTTTACAAGCTCCATTAGAAGAAGCCAGAAACACACTAACAAATTTTGTGTATTTTGTAGCAACAACCTACAAATTTGACACCAACAGGTGCTTACAATTTATAAACACCAATCTCTCTATCTAAAATATCAACACCCACAAAAAATCCATTCATTGATCATAATCATGAGAATAACATCCCTTCTTCATGCTTACAGGGTGTTACAAACCATTAAACCCACTAACACCATTTTTCATGCTCCAGGGCTTTGTCTCACACTTCAATTTATTCAACCATTTAACCCTGTAAGCATGAAGAAGGTAGCACTTCAATTATTCGTACACTTTTTTTCAACGTCTTTAGCTATCTTGTGTAGCCTTTAAGCCATTGTCAGCCAAAAGAATTGAAACTTTTCAATTCCTAGAGCTTTACCCATCACATCATGCTTTAATATTATCCATCTTTGCATAAAAACAACTCGCTTTGATATGTATTGCCATTATTCCCAAGTACTCTCAGTGTATCAATTATTTTAAAACACTTACTTTTCTAGAATGCACATCACCATGACACTTTTCTAAATTACTAGCAAGTTAAAAATGGTGCGGATTTTGGAATAAATTTTATTTGATGACTAAAAAGGGTGAAAACATATAAATGGGTCTACTTCCAACACGCGAATATGTGAGGCTTTTTATTTAGAGTTTTTTTTTCATCCAACATGTGAAGATGTACAAATACAAGAGTGTTTCATACATTTCTTTTACAGAAATTAAGATTTTTCTTGGTTCTCACCTCCATAATGGAATCAAATTCTTACATTTGTACCTTAAAGTGGAGAGTTGGTGGGACGTAGGTTTTCCATCCTAAATTAATGATATAATGAATACAATGGCTCCTCACCTCTATAACAAAGTCAAATGGAGAGTGGACAAGTGGTAGGGTTGCCACAGTAAATGAAATAATGAATACTGTAACTCCTCACCTCTTTAATGGAATCCACCTTTCACATTTGTTCTTAAAATTTTAGAATGAAGGGTATGTAGGGTCAGGCAAGCACAAATCACAAATGTAGAAGTCATTTATATGGTTTTCACTAGTCAATAGGGATGGAATTTGATGGGTAAATTACTCGTCACGATCTATCAAATACAGATGAAAAATTGCGCAACTGTCAAGATCTTTTCTTGAAATTGTGAAGACAACTATAGGTGGTGTGAAAACCATCAAATTTTATGGGTGGTTCTGTTTTGAAATTTCAACCCTGTTGGTCGGTGTAATATGCATGTACATACAATATACATAGAAATTGGGAACTCCTACATTGAACTTCCTTGTCGGTAGGCCAAGTGTCATTTGTTCTTTTAACACCATTAGCTACCTTGTTGCCCATCATTCGTTCCATCACCTGGGGCATTTGTTAAACCATAAATCATAGATTGAAATTTCAATTTTGAAATATTATCTAAGTGAGCATGACTTATGAGTACCTGGTAAGTCACTTTTATCTCATCTCCAGCAATTTGACACTGCTTGGGTCATTGGAATTTGGAACGGTGACTTCCATTTGATCCATCTCCATTTTCTTCCTCTGTTTGCTTCATGTGGTGAGTATTATTCACATACAATAATGCAATTTTGAGCACTCTCCTCACTACCATCTAGGTATTCATTTATACAATTGTATTTTTCTATAATTTCAATGTCCATGTAGTAAATTACCTACCAACACTATCTCAACATATTCTCCCACCTATCATCGTTGTCCCATTCAAATTCTCCCTAGCTTGTTGATCATCATCCTATTGTCACTGCTACAACACCCTCCAGATTTTTTCCTATACTTTAGAGCATACTTTTTACATTGTGAACAGTCATGTCTAGTTGTGAGAGTCATCCCATACTTTCTTCCTAAGTTTCTAAGTCCCCTTTTGAAGGAATTCAATGTATCGTCTTTTGTTAAGGGAAGTGTCTTTCTTTGTGAAAGGTAGTTATGGAACACCTTTAAGAGGCAACTTCAGTAATTTCTCTTACATTAATGGATTATATGTATCATAGGGACATGCAATGGACTCATCCTCAAGGTATTGCAAACTTCCTTTTTGTGGTCGACATTTGTGTCAAAAGGTATATCTTAAGTGTTTCACTTAGAGGTGATCTAGGTGGATACATAACGGCCTAAAAATCAAGTCCTTATATTGCAGTGAAACTAGAACTAGATCGAAGAGCTCGTCATAAGAAATCTAATGGTGTCAACAATGCCTCAATTTGAGTTCATATATGAGAGATATGCCCTTCTAAAATTTCTGGCAAACAATTAAACTTTTGATAGCAAGTGGACACACAAGGTACCATGTGGAACTCCCATAGACTACATGGAAGACCATCATCACAACGCTTAGGCCAATGAGGAGTTTCCATGTGGCCCTACTAGATGGAGAGATTGGTCACAATATGATTGGCCAACGTGGCCCAATCACAAGATGCCATATGGCCTAATGAATGGGTGAAACATGGCCATGTGAAAGATTGCCATGTGGTCCTAACAGATTGACCAAAATATGGATGGAGGACCTGACAGGAATCGATCCAGACCTCCTTAATAAAATTTTGATGGCTTTCCATTGCACAACAACCACAAGGCTTAATATTATATCTTGGCCAACCGTATTTGTGTTTGACTGTTTATGAAAGGGTTGGTGGAGTCTACAAAAACTAGTCACTCCACTAAATTTAATTGATGAGTTTCAGATGGTCAGATATAACCAAATGGGTTAACTTATCTGGTGGTTGTCAAAACTCTAAACGACTATGGTTTAATATATTCGATGGCTTTGAATCGGCCAACAATCAACAATTGTATTAGCGCGACGGTTTTATGTATAAATGGGTGGTTCCACCAAATGACGATTTCAAACATCAAATGGCCAGTAGTACAAACAACAATGATTATGACTTATTTCCATGACAAAGGCTTCAAATTTAAATAGTGGTGGTTAATGTTTTATGTTATATACCATTAGGCGATCAAACATGACCATGGAAGACCATTACGCTAGTGTTACAACCAATTTTTAAACAACAGATAGGCGACATTTGATTAAAATAACAATAAAACAAAATTGGGTAGGCTTATAGGTTTTGAACCTGGGACACCAACCAATGAAAACCTTCAATTAAAAAGTCCAACCAACCCACCAACTGGGTAGAAACTAGAATGTCCACCGACAAGAAAGTATTTGAACCATGCCATCTCATTTGACGTGGGTTCGGAGCATGATTTGAGGGCGAAGGTCAGAACTTAGAACAATGGAACTGTGAGAATGAGAACCTTCCAAGTGGAACCCTATTGTAGGAACATGGATTGAGAAGGAATATTCCTAGGGAATAATCACAAGGAATGTTCCCTAAAATATTCGCATGCAAAATATTTTGTGGAATCTTGAATATTCCCTTAGGGGCCAAAATTGCAAGTGACTGGATATACTCAAATTTATACTCATTTTAACATTATTTTGTAAGGATCACAATGGTGCAATATATTTTTGCAGCATTTTCAAAAACTATGTAAAATCATCATTCCTCATCAATTGTGAAGTGTATCAAACACTAATCAATGTGTGTTTGATGCATGTCTGACATAAAGAGGTTTTGCGAGCTTCAGGAATTTTTGTAGATTAATATGGAAGGAAGAAGATCTGAATGACTTCTAGTATTTTGGTTCATCTTTTCTATTGGATTAGAATTTTTCTTTCTTTCATTGCAGATCTATGAGAATCTATGGTGAAGACTTGTCAATGGATTTAACCAAAAACAAGAACAAGACTTATGGTCTCACAATCCTACCTTTGCACAAATTCCTAAGTATTTATCTTTATATTTTGGCCCACATGAAAGTGAAGTGGGTCCTCAGGAACCAACAAAAAGGGAACTCATGTACTTGGAGAAAAGAAACCTTGAACCCTTAATATCTCTGTGGATTATACTTGCAAAGGAACAAATGAAATCAAGATCTAATTATTTAAATTTTCAAAGGTCTCGACTTTGTGGTCTCATTGAACTTGCAAAGGGGGTTTTGAGACTAAAATTTGTTATGCAAAGGTTGTAAAGAACTCTGCAGACCTGTGTAAAAGGAAAGGTTGATTTTGGATGCTATATAGAGAATCATTATCGTTGTGATGAAGGACCACTGAGGACTTTCCTAAGCTTGGTGTGAAGAATTTGGATTTTGACATTAATCTTGAAGAGTTAGATCTATAATTTATTTAAGAGACCAACAAAGTAGATCAAATTCTTGTTTCTATGGGAGCTTAGATGAGCAAGGATATGGGTTCATTTACATATTCTTGGTGAAATGTTTATTATATCTATATACTATATATATATATATATATAATATATATATATACTATATATATTATATATAATATATATATATAAATATATAAATATAATATATATATATATATATATATATAATATAAATATTATATATAATATATATAATAGATATAATATATATAGATATATATATCATATATATTAACAAGTCAAGTTTGAAGTGCTTAACAATGGAGCCTTGAAACAACTCCGGTTTGTGAAAGTTTTATGTGTGTTTGGCACTTGTTCTCGTTTCTACAAGAAGAATGCTAAAACACAAAGGTCATCACAACATCTTAGTGACTAAATTGCATCAAACCAACAAAGAAAAATATTGATGCATTTGACCTTGATTTTTGGAAGATTGGAGTTCATTGGAGTTCATAAATAATTCAATACCACCTTTTTTATTGTTCGCCCTTGGAATAGGTAAGGATTAAAGCCCTTGAATGAAATTGGAGACTCTACATATCTCCTCGTTGTATACGATTTATGACTAGGTGATGAAGAAACAATCAGGCTGAAATATATAAGCATTGAACTCACTAATTCACGCATTCAATTAAGTTTATGCTTACATTAAAAGGACTGAAACAATAATATTAGTTATTATAACATTTCATATCTATTTCAACGATCCTAAGGTCCACTCTTAATACATCCCTTTGGTCAGATTGGGCTAATAAAGATAGAGGTTGGTTCATAGAATCTATTATGACATAATTAAGTATTCTATTGAGAAGTGTCTATGCTCTACTGTAAGATCATCTTTAGAAAAAGAAAGGATTTACACTGGGTAACCTTATGTAATTATCAAGAAATTTTGGTTGATCAATCAAAGGCGCATTGTCACCTTCTTTAGAAAATTGCAGTTGTTGAAGGTATCGTTTCAGAGATCTCTCCAATCATTGGTACATCAACAGGCTTCTATGAAACATTTGTCAATAAGGATGTTGTTATAAGTTCTATAGTAGTATTTGATGTCTCTTCACCTCTTACAGAAATGATGATCTATGCTAGTGACTTGGATAACCTTGATGTAGTGATGACGATGCTATTATAACCTTCTATGAGAGGCGATCTAATAAAAATGACCTAAATATAATAGAGACCTGACATATAAAATTCTGAGGGTAGCCTTGATTAGGCAACAATTTTGTATGCATCATAGTGTTATTTGGGTTGAATTTCATTGATATCTACAAAGTATGTTTAGAATATTATGTTGATAGTAGTGATGACAGTATATGACATTGGTTATATTGTTGGGAAGTAAGAATGAGATGCTTGTTTTTATGTTACTAAGGTTTGACAATCTAATGGTATGTGTGTTGAGTAGAGACAAATAGAAGGCCTTAGATTTAATCCTGTGGCTAGTTCTCATTGCAGATAGAGATTAATGTTGACAGTGACATATTATTGGAGTCATGTTGATTATAGTACAAGACTATTGTGATAGGAGATATGAGAAATTGATTGATTGGTGCCATCTTGACAGCTTGAACAAAAGTTAATGTATTGAGTATTATGATATCACCTTGTGAGAATGAAAGTGTAGTAGATATTTGTGTTGTATATGAGTAGTGGATGGTGGAATAAGTATTGATAATAGATGTGGCAGAAGGAGTGATAGCAGAAATGATAGCATTGAAATTAACAACAATAGTGGATCAGTGGCAACAATGAGTGAGGTAGTAGTAATAATGGATCAGTGGCAACAATGAGTGGGGCAGTGGAAGTAACAACAACAACAATAACAGTTGAAATAATTTGATTGTACTTGGGCCATTATCCCTGGTAAAAGAGCCCAAACCTTTAGGAAGTATCAAATTCCTTACAGATTGCTGGTAAATCCTGGGGAGTCCTGCACTTCCTTCCATACTTGTTTGGTAAATTTTGTATGTACATCATACATAAGAAATCTTGTTTGGATGACATATTCTGTGTACTCTTCTTGATGTGATGATGTGTCATATGATTTAATTGTTGATGCTCTTAATGTTTAAATAATTTGACTAGTTGTGTGAAAAAGAAGGAAACATTTATTCACCCCCTCTCATTATTTCCAACATAGGCTTCATGGTTGTTCAAGAATTTGGGAGGTATAATTTCTCTACCTTTATAGAAATAAAATGTTCTTAAAAAATACATATTACAATCATCATATTATAGCTATTAGTTGGTCCGAAAGATATTTCTTAGTGTGGAACCCCTTCCCGTTCAATATGCAAAACAAATAACCATGTATGTATGTATCCAATTTCTAGTTCACCTAGAAATAAGGTTAAATATACATACATGAGCATAAATTACATAACATCAAACAATTATCATATTTCATATTTAAAACATAGAAACACTTATATGATTTGATTCAAAGGTGAGCCATTTTCCACCCAACCATAAGCCCAAAGGTGCGTTAATTTATCTTGAAGTTGGCTACCTCCAAGAAAAACCACAATTCCTTCAGCGTAACTATCTCTTAGCAAATAAAAGGTGGAAGTATGAAGGACAATATACTTTGTTAACAAAAAATAAACAAGACTTTCCTTCAAACCCACTTAAACCAAGGGTCTACTCAAACCATAAGTGGTTTCTCGGTTGGCTTGCATTCCCTTTACAAGCCTAATAGTCCCTTGGTGACCTCCCCTCTTAGTGCCTATAGGCCTTGACTAATAATCATCTAAAAACATAACTCTCTATTATATCTCAAGTATAGGGAACTTGTGATTGATTTTCCCAACTAGAAAATGGATCTAATGACTCCTCATAGTTCTACCATCAACCAACAATGTTTTGGAACTATTTTTCATTTAGACAATGTCCTTAAACCCATTCATGTGCATTCCATACTCCTTGCATGTGAAATATCCATGTTCTTTAATTTTCTAACATGATATTTCATGGGTCAAATCCCCAAATTTGAGGGTCAAGTCAAACTTCTAGATGGGTTATTTATGTATACCATTTAGGGACAAGTTGGTACAAATCCCGACTACCCTCATAATTATAGTTTGTTGGTAATTCAATTACCAATTCATTCTCTAATTGTTTCCTTGAAAAATTGTACAATTGGGCTTTTAGTTTTCAACTTTGAAAAATAATTCTTGGCATGGTAGTTTCAGCAAGTACAACCCCCACCTATCCCACACATGGCCTATGGTTGGTGTAGGTTCTCATTCCTTCATTCAGTTGTTTGATATTTTTCATTAACAATAAAATACGTACATGTTATTTTGAGTTTAACCCATTCCCCATAAAGATGTTTGTTCAAGCAACATTAATATAATTAATTACATTGTCATGAAGGGTCAAAAGGGGGGTGTTACAAATTTGATGTCCAACTTGTCAATTGTTGGCACTATGGCTAATGTGTTGTCCTTGATGGAAACCTACTTGATACAGGGGTACTTGATGTCAACAGTGATGATAATATGATGATTATGGAACTAATGTAGATATCAGGAATGTTGGTAAATATGATATGAACAGAGAATTGGAAGTTCAGTTATAGAAGGATGAAAAAACTGATGCTTGAGAAAGTATACGCAATTCCTATGAGGAAGGGTCTCGTACATAGATAGGTCCTGTGAGAAAAAGTAGCGTACAAAATCTGAACCATGGAAATATGGATAGTAGGGGTCATTACCATGGTATTTTCCCATATTAATTGGAGCGTCAACATTTATTTGATCTCTTCAAAGAATACTAATGACATTACCAAATGATTTAATTGAGGCATTGGCTAAGGAAAAACTATATAAGGATATGGAGATCAAGGTGTTAAGTGTGCAAGTGAATGGGTTATTTATATGAAATCTGATCTGAAATGGGCGTGCATGAGGAAGCAAGGAGAAGACTTAGATCTGAAAGTTATGAAGGTATGTTAATATATATGGTTGTTTGATTTACTTATTGCATATGTTTAAATAACTAACAATGGTAGATTTGTGGTTATAATGGTGATGTGATTTGAATGGGTTATTCAGGAGTCTGTAGTTTTGACAATCAAGGTTACAAAATGTAGGTTGTGTTTGCATTGAATGTATGCTTCAGTAATTTAAGATCTATCCACTGGTTTTCTTATCGATAGTCGCGTACATACGCAGTGTTGTATCTGTTGGATCACGTATATATTCTAAGATATGTTTTTCAATATGTTGAGACCTATACGTGGGTGTTATGCATGGTAACATTGTACATGCACTGATTTGTCTTGTGGAAGTCGTGTATAAGTATTAGGGTTTTGTTGTAGTGGCTACTAATCTGAGTTGACTCAACTCCTAGATTTAACCAAGATCTTTTACTTTCGTGATGTGATTAGAATTTCATTTAAGATAGCATAATTTAACATATCTACATGTTGTAAAGAAGAAGGAACATGACAATCATCAGCAACATGAAATAACAAGATGTTGATAATGGAGTTCGTCCAGGAGGGACTATGTCTCCAGGCCCCAGTGTCAAGATGGTGTATGCTGCTACATTAAGTGTTGTCAATAGTGATGATGTATATAGGTGATGATGTCACTATCATACAAGGAAAATACTCTCACGCAGGAGTGGCTCCAAGAGATGTTCCACTACAGGAACTCTCAGTCAAAAAGGGACTCCTAACAGTATGACATAAACTCATGCATGATGATAATGAACATCCTGCAAACATGGCATAAAGGGCTTTCAATGCAATCATACATGGCGACACAAGAGTATCCCATCAACATACAACAAAGGGATCTCAAACAAAACATGATGAATCATGACGACAAGTACATCTCACAGATGATTCTACATCATATCAAGTAGGAATCATGAAACAAGTAATAAAACAAGATCCCACATCAAACATCAAACAGGGATTTGTGCAGCACAATGCATCTCATAGAAAAAAGAAGTACATGAATACACTACATATACCTCACATCCTGAGGCCATATGAAGAAAAGGATGTCAAACTACTGAAGCTGGTCGTACCATCAAGCTCGCAGCGTCAAATCTCATAGAAGGACTACTCGCATGTTGAATGCTGACACCTCCACCCCACTCGATTTTCGTGCCATGCCTTGGCTCCTCCATGCTAGTGGGTGCACTGACAAATGAGTATATATATATAAACTTTATGGTGGATAAAACAATGACAAGGACATTGGCCTAGTGGTTAAGTCACCATATTAGGTGCGCGGAGGTTGGGGCATCAAATCTAGACCCCTCCAAATTTACGTGCCTTTTGTTTTGAAAACCCACATATATTTCTTTTTTGGGGGTCGGGTCCACATTGGGTGGCCTGCTGCTTAACTCCCGCAACTCATTGTATTAAATGGGATTAGTTGGTATGGGGCCGCCACATAATGGTTGGTATGGGGCCGCCGCATAATGGTTGGTATGGGGCCGCCGAATAATGGTTGGCCAACCCACATGGTTGGTGTGGGCTCGATACCCACCGGCCTCTGTAACATGTGCATTAAACAATGGTGGTGTTGGGGTGTGGGTCGGGTCCATCGGAGGTGGCCCACCCACCCCTTATAACATATGATATTTATATATATGCGGTTGGAGTGTGGGAGGGTTCGGCGGGGTAATGGTTGCCAACCCAATTAAAATTAAACTTTGGTTATGGTTGGTTTGGGGTCAGCGGGGGTCATGTCCTGTTGATCCAAAATTATTTAAAATTTGTTTTGGGTCTCAGTCGGGGTGGCAGGGGTCATGGCCCGCCACCCATTTTAATATATATATA
>APFE031323459.1:55878-76718 GCA_000404065.3 Pinus taeda | reverse complement strand
AGAAAGTGAAAGACTTCAATTAGAGGCTTACACGCATATTGAACAAGTTTTCAGCGGACACTAAACCTCATGACTCCATCACTGTTGATTACTACACGTCCACACCGTCGGCTAGCATTGCCTTGTTCGTCAAGTGAGCTACGAAACCAACACTCTTAGAAAAATGTGAAATGGCTATTTTTGTTGAGAAAGCCCTGCACACAATTGGAGTCATCAAGGATGACGAATCAACAAAGGACTCTATGGATAAGAGTAGGAAGTGCCAAGCAATGGCGCGCAAGGGTAGAGACAAGGAAGCAAATGATATTGAGACCCTCACTCGCCTTGTCAAGAACTTGACTACAAAAGTTTCTGAGCTCAAACAATGGAAAATGGACACATTTGCAAACAACCATCCTCCCAGATAGAGACAGGCAACCAACTCGTCAAGCAACAACTGGTTCGCTCCAAAAACTGCGAAGAAACGTGTGTTCTAGGTCTAACAATGTACAGATCCTAATTTATTTTCTTTCCACGAAGAACATCACCCAAAGAACTCTTGTTCAGACTAGAAGCGAGTCGCAAGATCTTTCTACAGTCTTACACTTGATGCAGAAAGAAATATGTAGGAGAAGCTGGAAGAAACTGATGATGATGAAGAGGTTGCACCGGATGAACCGTCAAGCTCTGGGCATATGGTGAATGCATATCAGTGCTTGCGAACGATGTCAAAGACGAATACCGAGAAGTAGCCCCTAAAGCAAACTGACCGTTACAATATTAGGAGTAAAGGGGCTCCCCCACACTTGAGGAAATGCAAGAGAAGATGAGACTACTGATGAGGAAGGCCAACCCACTGGCTGCCCCAATGCAGAAAACACAAAACAAGTCTGGGAAGACAACGACGGACAAGAGTACATCCATGAGTAGCAAGCTACAAAACACTCCATCGAACAACACGAACATCCATTCTATGCGAGACATCTCGGTAATTCTACCACCTCTAGACTACAACAATGTTGATGACATAAAGAAAAATTGGGCAAACATCAATTTGTTCGAGTTATCTAAGATCCAGAGTCAGCGAGATATCTTGCTGTGTGCATTAGGATAGAAAACAACAGACAACGTAGCCTCTACCAGCAAGGGAACAAGCACACCTCCTAGATCACTTTCCACTGTGCCCAATACACTCCAAATGGAAGAAGCGAACTCAAGTTGCCCTCCATTCCTGCTATATTTTGAAATTTTCAACTGCAATTTCCAAAACTACTTGGTTGATCCAGTGCAGCAGCCAACGTCATGCCCCTCTCCATTATGAAAAATATCAATGCATAATGGAGCGAGACATCCGTGTGAATCATCCAACTTGATCAAACATTGGTACCAGCCATTGGTGAACTACGATATGTGATCATCCGACTATCTCATGACAGTCGAGTCCATCAATGCATCAACATAGTGGTTGTTGACATACTGGAAGCATACGGTCTACTACTCAGTAGAGGTTGGTCCAGCAAGGTAGACATATATTTTGCTACAGACTGGTCTCACATGTGGCTTCCATACAAGGGCAAGTGCAACCAAATCCAGGTGTTGTCCGAGAGGTACATGAAGCATAATTTCACTCCCCTTAATGGTGAGAATGAACCATTGGCCTTTGCAAAACTCATGTTTGGAAATTGCCTCCTTCAAATAGCATTGGGGTGTTATCCTACATGGCTAGCTCCAACCCCGCCAGACACGCAGTTGGGACTCCTTCCTTTCCCAACTAATGATAATTAAACTTGTACAATACATTGCACCAATAGTAGTAGTAGTAGTAGCAGTAGTACTAGCACATAAAGTGGTCCATGTACAGACAAGTTGTGGACCATGTACTTTGACGAATTAAAGCCACAGGAAAGCTCAAGAGCCGGGTGTGTCTTGATTGACACTTACAACATGAAGCATCTGGTTTCAAGTCGCTTGGAGTTGGAGTGCATGAACAATGGTTATGAGTATGAAGCACTCATGTTAGGCTTGAAGAAATCCATAAGCCTCAATGTGGTCACACTCAAAGTGGTAGGTGATTCAAAGATAGTGGTATGGTAGGTACGTAACATCATTCACTATTTATCACTGCATCTCAAAGTTACCAACAAGAGGTATGGCGACTAATCTCAAACTTCCAAGCATTTAACATCATTGTTGTACCATGCATGCGTAATGCAGCTGCTAATGCACTGGCAAATGCAGCTTCGAGAATGTCACCAATTAGGGATAGATTTACTATTGAAATTTTGTACAATCCATCTATCCTGCACAACATAACTAACTTACGCGTGTTTAATGATGATCAACATATACTGCATTTAATGGCCAATGCTGACGTCTTCAAAGATGCAACGATAGATGATGACGAGCATGAGTGCTCTCTTCAAGCAGAAGTTGGTAACAGGAAAGGCCACCTTATTACAAAAGGTGTGGTAACATTGGAAAATATTTATGACTTGTAAGAACATTTCTAGGGGCCGAGGAGCAGCGAAACCCACAGTTTCACCATGAGGCACGAACCGATCAACCTAGGAACATAAAAAAATCTGAAGTTTGTCAATCTTGGTACATGTTGCACACAAAAAGAGTGACAAGCCTTTGTCCGTTTGTTCAAACAATACCGAGATGTGTTCGCGTGGATGTATGATGATGTGAAAACTTATGACATGTGGATCATCCAACACATCATCCCGACCAAAGAAGGGGTCAAGCCATATCAACATAAGCTGAGGAAAGTACATCCGTCGCTTGAACCCCTCATACATAAAGGGCTTAATAAGTTGTTGGATGCACGGATCATATACAAATTTTATCATTCCACGTGGGTTTCAAATCTTGTTCCTGTACGTAAGAAGTCTGGGGAAATCTGCTTGTGTGTCAATTTTTGAATTGTAAACTGCACCTCGGACAAAGACAACTACCCCGTGTCATCTATGGACCACATTCTGCAAACAATATTTGGGGCACATATGTTTTCTCTTCTTGACGGTTTCTTAGGATACAATCAGGTTCTAGTATAAGAACCTGACATACTCAAAACTACTTTCCGTACCAAGTGGGGTATGTTCGCTTACATACGAATGCCATTTCAATGCGCCATGGAAATCACTTTTCACGGACTCATCAGACAGAGCATAGTTGTATACCTCGATGATGTGATTGTGTTCTCAAGAAGATGAGAGGATCACATACGCCATCTGAAGAAAATTTTTGAGCGATGCCGGAGATACGGGATTTCCTTGAATCCCAAAAAGAGCGTATTTGCAGTGTCGGAGGGGAACCTCCTCAGAGATATTGTTTCCAAAAGCGGGATCATGGTGGATCCAGTCCAGGTCTAGACTATCACACAAATCCCTTACCCATCCAACAAGAAAGCCATGTAGTCCTTCTTTGGCAAGAGAAACTTTCTTGGGAAGTTCATCTCAGATTATGTGCAGATAGTTAAGCCCATGCAGGACATGATCAAGAAAGACATAGTCTACTGCTGGGGAAAGAGGGAAAAGTGTGCATTCACTCAGATCAAGTAGGCCATTGTAGAAGCACCTACACTCTACAACCCATACTTCAAGAAGTATTTCCTGGTATACACCTTCACCTCTGATAATTCACTAGTTGCAGTACTCACTCAAAAGGATGAGATGAATGATGAACACCCAATCTCCTTAATGAGTGCAATCATGCAGGGACCAGAACTCAACTACCCCACCATTGACAAGTAACCTTATGCAGTTTACAAAGCGGTGAAACACTTCAGGCCCTACTTGCTGAAGAACCAATGCATAGTCTTCGTCCCTCACCCAACAATCCGCACATTGCTTGTACAACAAGAACTGGGTGAACCACATGCAAACTAGATGACATGCTTACAAGAGTATGATCTTGAAATCCAACCAGTTCACATGGTCAAAGGACATGGGCTCTGCAAAATTGTAGCTAAAGTAGTACACGCCCTAGAGAGCGAAGAAGAGCTTGTCGGCTGGGAGCAGGAAATTGAGATGCATGATATAGGGCGAGCAACACCCACTGAAGACGAAACCTCTTGGTAAACTGATGTGCGCCAGTTCCTTGAGCACGACACCGTACCCTCTCACTTTCCATTAGAGAGACGAGGGAATTGTGCCTTAAAGCCTTATCATATCAGTTAGCGCAATAAGTGCTTTACAAAAATCACAATAATGGATTTTTACTCAGGTGCATGGAGGCACATGAATCAGAGAAGGTACTTCAAGATTTGCATGACAAACTCGTTGGGGGTCACTTTGCAAGAAACACCACTACGCACAAAGTTATTCGATCCAGTATTTACTGGCCAACATTATTGAAGGATGCACATGCTTATGCCCACAAGTTCCCCGTTTGTCAGTGATGCACAAAACACAAAGATCAGTAGCCCCACTGCACCCTATTGCAGTGACCGAACCATTCCAACAGCGGGGCTTGGACATCATTGGGGAAATATTCCTACATTCGTTAAAGCAACACTGCTACATCCTAATAGCAACTGACTACTTCATGTAGTGGACAGAAGTAGTTCCTCTCAAACAAGTGAACGACCAGGAGGTCATCAGCTTCTTCCAGCAGAACATCATCTCACGCTTTGGCATTACGGTATCACTTGTTTTTGATAATGCAACGTACTTCTAATCTTTGAAACTCTATGATTTTTCATGATAGAATGGTATTGTGCTAAATAATTCATCTAACTATTACCCACAAGGAAACGGTCTCGCAGAATCCACAAATAAAAACCTCATTTGCATAATCAAGAAGACTGTTTTCTCTGAGCAACATAACTGGAATACCGCCTTGACAAATGCATTATGGGCTTACCATGTAACACCCAAGCCCTCTTTGAATACCTCATTGTACTTGTTGGTTTATGGTAAAGAATCCATCCTTCTGCTAAATATCTACTTGCCTTCACTTTAGCTTTCCCAAGAATCTGAAGGAAAGCCTTGCCAGCTAGTACAACATAGGATGTATGCTCTCCATAAGCTTCAAGAAGAAAGGATGAAAGAAAAAGAAAAATTCACACTCCACCAGAACCGTATCAAGAGATGGTTCGATAAGAAGTTTGAAGGGAAAGCTAACTTCGTTGTTGGTGACTTAGTTTTGGAATGGGATAAGCCCCATGCAGATCAAGGCAAACATACGAAGTTCCAGTCCATGTGGATTGGTCCATATACAGTCCACGAGAAGCTTGGCCCACACACATATCATTTGCAATAACTTGACAGGAGGATTGAAAACCTTCCTGTCAATGACCAAGATCTTAAGCATTACTTTCAGTAGTCCAGTCCACACCTGTGCCATGTACATAGTCTACTTGTTGCTTTTTGTTTTCACCTTGTTTGCTTTTCTTATTATCTTTGTTTTCACTTTGTTTGCTCTGATTATTATTTGTGTTTTTTTTTCTTTTGTTTGCTTGGTACATTAATATTTTTATTTTCGGAAATAAGTGATGCCAACTACTACATTCTGGCTTATGAATAGAGTATGTGGCTGAAATTTGAAGAGACTTGTGACATTGCAACACTTGGCCAGTCTTGTGTTTGTCTTCTCTATGCTTAGTTATAACCTTCGGCCGATGAAGTATTGACATAAAATACGAATCATTTGCAAGGGAAGTTTTGGTCCAACCATGAGCCTATGTCCACACTGGGAATCCCCATGCCTGTACTCAGCCTTTTGCTCTATGTGTTCAAGCTCATCCAACTAGTAGAAATGGATAAGGGGAAAATCTAAACGAGAAAACCTATGTCAAATGTCTCACATGCTTCTTTGAAGGAACAACCTTTTCTGCTCTCAATAAATAAATAAGTGCCTATGCATAGTCGTCTTGAAAAATACAAAGGCGAAAGAAGAGAAAGGCTTCCTGTGCAAAGAGGTGAAGCATGCAACTCCACTGGGGTACTGACCAGGCTCGCTGGAAGTGGAGCAATGTGTGTGTTCCAGCGTGACTCCATTAGGGTACTTTCCAGGCCTACTGGCAGCAGAGCAACACTAGAGATGAAAAATTATACTCTGAACATATTCAACTCGTGAGCTAAACTACCCTTCCTAGTTTGAAACATTGTGATCAAGCTGAACTTTTGATTGTGTTTGATTGAGTTGGAAAAAAGTGAACCATGTATGTCCATGGGATAAGTGCAGAAGCCGAAATAACCCGGACAACGTTTCAATACTCCCTGAAATACCAAGGTCCTGTGTTATCAATGAACCAAAACAGAGAAGCTGGAGTTCTACCAGTGTGTCACCAAGTGTTGTAGTAGCTACAACCACCGTCCAAAATTTTGGCCTGCACCCAAATTTTGAGCCTCCCTTGAGAGTTTCACTTGATGGTTGCATGCACTTGGGTTCACTCCATGAGGTCATGTGAGCCTTTGCACCCACCTTGCTTGTTCATTCCACCCAAGATTTTGCATGTTGATGTCAATGTCTTGCTTGTGACCATGTTTTGGTCATGCTCAAGGTCTTTTCTTTGTGTGTACATGTTATGTTCACTATGAAAGCATATGTCGCACTCACACATGGAGTCACATTCACTGTCGCGCAAGCGTCATCATGGTCGACCAACGATCAATCACGAGTGTCACGCTTGTCGCTTGCACCATTGATTACTCATGTTGAGCATGTGTGTCTAGTTGGTTTGAGTCGTCTCGTTGTCAAGTCATGTGGGTGTGTGTTTGTAAGATAACATTTTCATCTTTCTTTCGTTCACATACTTAGTAATTTTGTTGAAGTTCTGATGATCGGACTCCCCTTTGACAGCCAAACCATCACCCCACCATCGACTCGATCGACTGTCACCTAGAACAACACAGACGCACCAAGAACATATTTTCAAGTTGCGTTGCTCGCAAGAAATTCAATCAACCTTCATGCTAGCCACTCAGAGAGTTGGACCCAACAACCACCCCAGGACTGACTCCCCTAAAAAATTGTGCAGAGGCTGTGGACCTTGCTCCTACTGTTGATTGAGGAAATTGTGTAGACAGGCCAGATAGACACTCACTGCCTGTCCTTGTCTCCCTCAGAAAATTGTGCAATTTTTCCAACTAGTCCTCCCGACAGCTCATCCAAAAAATTGTGTAGTTTTCATGAGCAAGACCTCTTCTGCCCATCCATCCGCTCAGCTCAAAAATTTTGCAGAGATGATCAGCAGGCCGACCTCCCAGTATCAGTGCAATTTCTCTGAACAACAGCTCCTAGCAGTAGACTAATAGTTCCCTCTAGGAATTGCACAGTTTCTGCTACCAAGCTCCCGGTAGCTGACTGCTAGTTCCCCTCAGGAATTACGTAGTTTCTGTTACCAGTGACCCAGCAGCCAGCTGCCAGTTCACTCCAAGAATTGCATAGATTTGGCTACTAGGCTCTTGGCCAGTTCCTCCAAAAAATTGAGCAAATCCTCTTTGCCAATCCTCCCCGCATCCCGGCATGTTCCTCCAAGAAATTGCGCAAATTTTGCTGTCAAGCCTCTACTGCCCACTCATTCTGGAAAATGCCCAGATTTTGTCCACCTTGCCTTCCCGCAGCCTGGACTGTCCCTCCAAAAATTTGCGTAGTTTTTCCTTCCAGCTAAGCCAAACCTCGCAGACATTCACTATTGATTAGGATTTCCCCTCTTCATCACCCAGTGACCCTTGCGCAGTTTTCATCAGTAGTGCCCAGAGACATCATCCTGCCTCGCAACCTTGTTGCCTCTCTGAGTCACTTGCATCCGAAATGATCATGTGTCATGGTAGACTATGAGGTTTTTGGATTTGACGTCATCTCGTCATGAGTGACTGCAGGTACAGGTACACCAACAAACATGGTGCGGGGACGAATGGGATGAACGAAGGGAGCACATACAGAAGGACATGTTCACCAATAGATGAATGAATGATGCATGTGAATAGATGTTCTCATGAATGGATGATCATGCAAAGATGTGTTCACGAACGGACGAACGAGCAATCATGCAATATGTGCTCATGGACGGATGAATGAACGAACATGCACCTTTCGCGAACAGACGAACCTATCAAGCCTTCTAACATACAAGCAAGAAACAACGTTCCAAAGCAACATCAAGTGAACTAACGACTATCGAAGAGTCCGCACACCTTGCCATATGGAGGTGAATTTGTGACAGACCATGAAGACATCCACCACCCAACAGCATTGCAACTCGATGTGCACTCCAGAAGTAACACGAATGTACCAAAACTATCATTTCGATTCATGTCATGAGTCATGTCGTCCACATCTCTACTGTGGGCCATGTTGCCAATGAATGTAATGTAATGTGGAAGTCTAAGAGACCCACTTGTTGTAAAAAGAGTGATGTAAAGTCAAAAAGTCATTGAAGTCAAACAATCATGAGGTTAGTCGAACAATCACAAAGGCCAACTTCACCCTTGGCTATAAATACGCCCTCATTTGTACATGCAAAGGACTTTTCACCTCAACTCATCCCACAAAGCCAGGAGAGTCTGTAATATTTTCTTTGAGGAGTAAGTAGTGGCTCCAATGCCCCGCACACGGGGTTAGTGATGTATGGTGTAACGATGTGTCTTGGAACTTTAACTTAATTCAGAAGCTTGCTAACATGCCAACACTTTTTCACACATGTATTGTGACTGTTGTAAGACTAATCTTGAACACTTGTAATTCATGTTTCTTTAACCTTTGTTGAACACTTGAACTTATTTCACTTTTTGTAATGCATAATATGTTAATGAAAATGTGTTGTATATGTTGTTAATGTTGTCTCACCCGTGGTGGCTATCTCCCCGGAAACGAGACAGACCTTTCACATAAAACTTGTTGCAACAATCGTTGCACTCATGCAGACTCATCCACTGAGTATTGTACATGTTATCTTCCCTTGTGTGTCATAACTGCCGCATCAGTGTGGACTATTCTTCCTGAAGATGTGCATGTCCTGTTGTGTTGTGTGTTCTTAGCAGAGTTGGAGCTTCCTCCCAGCTGACTAGGGACTCACTTTCACCCCCCCCACTCCCCTCTACAGTGAAATAACCATTGACACAAGTAACACTAGAAATCAGTAGGCACACGAACCTCACTTCTCGAAGACAAAGCAGATCACTCTCCTATGTTGACAAGCAAGAGTTGAGGCACTTCCTTAAGACAATGGCAACCGGGCCATCATATCGGATGGGACTCCCACACCAAACAGTGGGAGGTCTAGTTGGGACTTCATATTAGGGTGATCCCCTGAATGTTGGCAGGTCCAACACCATAAACATGTTTGCAATGCTACTTGATGATGGCATTTGATGAGTTATGTTCTATTTGTTGTTGTTTGTTAATGATGTATCTATCATGATGACCTGTGTATGAAAATGTTTATTAGGTTTATTTTGGATTGGAATATTGATTAGTAATAATGCTACATTGTGGAGATCTGTGATTTCTTAAAAAAATTGTACTTGATTCAGTGGTTGGTTTAGTACTACAGTGATTCAATAAGTCAAACAATTCAATGTTCAATAATCTGAGAATTGTGCATAGTTTGTATATAGAGGAAGCACGTATATACATGAGTTTACTTCAGAAATTTCACGTATACATTTTGAAGTAAATCTGCTCAAGGTTTGTAGCAACAACACTTTTCTTCTATGGTGACTAATAGTGTATGCGTTGGTATATTGATGAGTGGGTGAGAATTGGTATGATCTGGTTATAGTGATTCAATAGTTATTCAATATTATATGATTCAATATGGTATCTTGGTTTGTTTAGTGACTGGATGATTTGATTCAATATATAGTTTCAGCATGGTTGATTGGTATTGGGCCTATTGTTGATGTTGGTCCAGTGTGAAAATTTGATGAAAGGTAGCCTACAAGTTTTGATGTTTTGAGTTAATTGGATCTAGTATAAAGATATTAGGAAACATGGTCCATGAAGTTTTGAAGGTTGGAGCCTTCAGTGAGAGTGTCTAAGCTTCCTTCCAGTGGTAGCTGGTAAACTTGTTCAGGGGGTAGGTGCTCCCTTCTGGTAGGAGTCGATAAATGAGATCAGGGGGCTGTAGCTCCCTCGAGTGGGTGTTGGAGAATGAATGGTGGTTGTAGCCTCTTGTAGGTAATATCCTACGTGCTGGTAAGAACCTATGCCCATATAAGATTGTAAGAAGTTTTTCTTTATAATAAAAGAAGAAGACAAGGATAACGACAGTGGTGGTTTTCACCCACATTGGGGTTCCACCTAAAATTCTGGTGTTCTATGTGTGTTTCTTGTGTGTTGTGATTTACCTATTCTTTACTACATATTGAATGGTTAATGAATCAGTAATGGTTAAAGTTAACTCACTAATGGAATTGATGATAAATCAAGTACACTGTACATATGATGTTTTACTTCACTGAAGTCACATACACATGAGGATTGAATTAACAAAAATAGCGTACATAATTTAGAATATTAAATGAAAAGTTAAAGTGGATTAAAAATACATATTCACTCCCCCCCCCGTTCGATATCTTTCCTAACAATTGGTATCAGAGCAGCTCCCTCAGGAGAAGTGTGATATCTTAAAGGGATATATATCAATATGGGCAGTCTAGAGGGAGTATCTTCTATCTGGCCACCTTTGTTTAATGGAACTCACTTTGTATTTTGGAAAATTAGAATGAGATCATTATTGCAGGCACTAAGAGCTAATGTATGGGCAATTGTTGAAGGTGGATATCAATACCCAACCTCTATTCCCACATATATTGCAGGGAAGAAGCAGTATGAGATCAATGCAAAGGTTGTAAACTCTATCTTGGGATGTTTGGTTGAGCACTGCAAAGGTAGAAAGTGATGGGATAAGCTCATCCAAAGCTATGAAGGTGACACTAAGTTAGAAAGTAATAAACTTCAAACATATCGAATTCAGTGTGAGACTCTTAAAATGCATGATGATGAAAGAATTGTAAGTTTTCTCCTTAGAGTAGATGAGATTATTAACTCAATGAAATTTCTTGGTGACGAAATAAAGGATTCTACTATTGTTGAAAATATTTTGAGATCACTAACTCCAAAGTTAGATTCCAAAGTCTTTGCCATTGAAGAAATGAAGTATTTGAAGAAACTTACTCTTGAACACCTCCATGGAATATTAACAACCTTTAAGATGAGAAAAGGAGAATCTATCTCACAAGCTTGTGAAAAAAATTATGATATTATCAAATAAAACTCTAAAACATTGGGTAAAGAATTAACAAGTCAACCATTCCGGTAACCAAAGAAAGAAAAATTTCAAAGGAAATAATTTTCTCCTAACTATAGAAGTATCAATCGATTCTCTCCTATGGAAAATGGTGATGAATGTTTTATATGTTATAACTATGGACACATTGCAGCCAATTACAGAAGTAGATTGTTTTTATCTTAATAAAAATATCATCAGCTCCCAGGTACTTAAGGATTTTTAAGGGATATTGTTTTTCTTGCAACATATTTGGTCACAAATCTATTGATTTCCATAGGAGAAATATGAAACATAAATATTATGATTCCTCTGCTCCCTTTTCTGGTCATGTAAGATGTTATGCGTGTAACAAGTTTGGGCATGTAGCAAAATAATGCAGGAACAGGTCGATGGATTCACATAGGCAACAAGTTGGTTTTATATCAAGAAATCAACCAAACAAGAATATTGTTACCAAAAGACATGAGAAAGATGGATTCACCAACACGTCTCATATTAAGCAAAAGGAAGAAGAACAAATAAGGTGTGGATTTTCTCTTTTCTCATTTGAAGACGAATATGAATGGTACATCGACAGTGGATGCTCTCACCACATGACTAGAGATAATAAAAAGTTTGAATTTCTCAAGAAAAACAAATATGGTAAAGTTATTCTTGGAAATAATGCTTCCGAAAACGTTCTGGAAAAAGGTAGAGCTAATCTTGATAAGCATACAAAAGCAGTTGGTGCATTATTAGTTCAAGGGATAAAACATAATATTATAAGTGTAGGTAAAATAGTTGAAAAAGGACATATAATTTTGTTTACATCAAGTAAATGAAAATTTATAGAAGAAGAAACTCGAAAGGTTATATCAAGAGGATTCAAAAATGCATACAAATTATATGTTCTAGTAAAGACGAAGTCATGCAGAAATAAGAGGCATAGCTCCTCTTCTTTAGATTCAGAGTAAAAGAAGACAGGCTCTACCGCAATGTATTGTATTTAAGGTATAATTCTAATAGTGAATACAGAAGTGAATGAGAGTTACATAACCTCATAAGGCACAAGTGATGATTATTAGGTCCACAGGATCAGTTGTGTATGATCTCAGGGGGAGCTACACATATGTATCTTAATGTTGATTCCCCATGATGTTTTGGTATTCTTTTGGTAATGTTTATATTACTAACATTGCATCTGATGAAGTAGCAGTGAACAGGAATAGGGATGACATGTTCAGGGGGAAATGTGGTTATGAAAAATCAGAATTTTATCTTCTGTACGCAAATCTTATGAAAGACATTCATGTGTATACACAAGTTTTGATCTAAACAGTTGTGTATGCCTCTCAGTAATGAAAGAGGAGTGGCACATATTTAGGGGGGTCTTCTCATATGCTTCCATCCGTTATTATTGGATTTCTAGTTCTGATATTGACTTGTTGTAGATAGTAAATGATGCCCATATGCTACTTAGGAATGATGTTTTTTCATGATAAGTTTATTGTCATTGTTGGAATGGTTCTATGGTGCATTGTGTTGATTGTTAATATGGGTATAATGTGATCAAAATTGAGGATGAAAAGTTGGCACATGTTTAGGGGGAGCATATGTTATTCTTCTAATGGTTCATTGTTGGCATTATGGTTTCTTGAGTACTTCTAGTTGCATGATGGTGGTTATGATGAGTTCATGGTCATTACTGTTATTATTAGCCTTATTTCATTTTCACACTACTGGAAGATACTCATGCTACTATCATTATATCATGAGCTATTAATAATTCATTAATTACATATGGTAAAGTTATGGATGATGCATATATGTTGCTTGTGTTTGGTGAAGTTTTTGTTAAAATTTGAAGAAATGTATGCTATGTTCTCTAGAGATGTTGGTTGATGATGTTGTTGATCAGTTCTATGGCTTTTGGTGTTGGAGGTTTTCACATATGTTGTTGATGCATGTAAAGAATATATATATGTTTCTTCTGGTGTTGTGGTACAAGGAATTGACATGTCTTGGCTACTTGAGGATTGTGGCCCCTCCTATATGTGGAGAGAGCATGTTGACCTTGATGTCATAAGGTCAAGGGGATGAGTTGTTGAAAAATATCTATTGCACTATCTCATACTTGCTTGGAAACATTGCATATTTGGTCACATGTTGATGATATTGGAGAAATTGATGCTACATTGTCTTATCTTACATGTTGATGATGATGATGTTCATGTTGTTGACATTTATGTTGCTTCTATCAGATGTCTACGTTGCAGATTCCTATATGGTGCATAGTGATTGTTGATTACTATCATGGTCTTGCTACAAAGGATACTTCAATATTGAAATTTATGTCTATGATCATTTGTTTCTCGTGATGCAGAGGTCATGAAAAGATCCATGTTGTAAACAATGTAAAATTCAGTCATGTATGGTATATTGAGATCAAATCATTTCATATATGTAATCCCATTATTTTGGGACATTGATGTAAAATTTGTAAAATCGATATATTGGGTGATTGATGTAATCATGGGGCATATAGTCATCGGTGATAGGAAATGTCATACTTGTACTTTTATTGAATATCTTCAAAAGTCCAGCATATGATTAGGGGGAGCATGGTCAATATGTATACTTCATAGTTCATATCAGCATGTCAAACTTACAATGGTGAACACTATAAGGAAATTACTTCATTAAGCCTGCTTCAACCCTTTTTCCTCTATGTCAAAGAGGGATAAAAGTCTTGGTGTTTGGAGAGAATTTAGAGAGAAGACTTAGTGTTTGCAAGTATTTTTGCAAGTATTTATAGGTGGTGTCCAAACACCAAAGTGGTTGCCATCAAGTCCAAAGGGTAGATTGTTGGAATTATGGCTAATGTGTTGTCCTTGATGGCAACCTATTTGATATAGATGTACTTGATGTCAACAAAGATGATTATATGATGATTTTGGAACTAATGGAGATATCAAGATTGTTGGTATAGATGATATTAGTAGAGAATTGGCAGTTCAGTTACAAAAGGATGGAAAAAGTGAAGTTTGATGAACTCAGGCCTGGTTCTTGCGCATAAAATTCGCATACATATGTAGGTCCTGTGAGAAAACTTCACGTACAGAATCCGAACCATGGAAATCTAGATATCAGGGGTCTTTACCATGGTATTTTCCCATAGTAATTGGAGCATCAACATTTATTTGATCTAAAAAACGAATACTAATGACATTACAGGAAGATTTAGTTGAGGTATTAGTTAAGATGAAAACTATATAAGGAGATAGTGATCAAGGTGTTAAGTGTGCAAGTGAATGGGTTATTTGTGTGAAATATGATTTGAAATAGGTGTGCACTAGGAAGCAAGGAGAAGACTCAAATCAAAAATATTTGAAGATATGTTAATATATATGGTTGTTTGATTTACTTATTGCATATATTTAAGTAAATAACAATTATAGATCTATGGTTATAATGATACTGTGATCTGAATGAGTTATTTAGAAGTCTTAAGTTTTGACAGTGAAGGTTGTGGAATGTAAGTTGTGTTTGCAAAAAAGGTAGGCTTCAGTAATTTAAGTTTTGTACACTGGTTTGCTTTTGGATAGTCGTTTACATACACTGATTTGTTTATGTTGGGTTACATATATATTTTGGGATATGTTTTTTAGTATGTTGAGACCTGTACGTGGGTGTTTTTCATAGTAAATGGGTAGATACTTTGATTTGTCTTGTGGAAATTGCGTATATGTACTAAGGTTTACATTGCTGCTTGATGTTGACATTTTATTATTTTTATTCTATTTTTTTTATTTCTGTCCATGATGTCTCTATCATGATGATCTTTGTTTGATAATGTTGATTGGGTTGATTTTGGATTAGAATATTGGTTAGTAATGATGCTACGATGTGGAGATATGTGATTGGTTAAAAAATTTGTACTTGATTCAATGGTTGTTTTAGCACTACAATGGTTTAGTAAGTAAAAGAATTCAATGTTTAGTAATCTTGGAACTGTACACAGGTTGTATACATAAGAAGCATGTATATACGTGAGTTTACATCAAAACAATTGTGTATACATTCCCAAATAATTTTGATGAGGGTTTGCAGTAACAACATTTTTTTAAAGTGGTGACTAACACTGGATGGCTTGCTATATTGATGAGTAGGTGAGCATTGGTATGATATGGTTATAGTGATTCGTTGTTTTATGATTTAGTATGGTATATTCATTTGTTCAGTGATTGGATTATTTGATTTAGTATCTGGTTTCAGTATGGTTAATTAATATTAGGATTATTGTTGAAGTGGGTCCAATGTGAAAATTTTATGAAATGTACCCTACAAGTTTTGATGTTTTGATTTATGTGTATCCAGTCTGAAATATTATGAAACATGGTCCATGAGGTGCTAAGGGTTGGATTCTTCAGCGAGGCATTCAAAGCTTCCTTCCAGTGGTAGATAGTAAACTTGTTCAGGGGGTAGGTGCTCCTTTTGGTAAGAGCTGGTAAATGATATCAGGGGGTTGTAGCTACCTTCGAGTGGCTGCTGGAGAACGAGTGGAGGTTGTATTATCCTATAGGTAAGAACCTGCATGTTGGTAAGATTTTATGACATTATTAGATTTTAAGAATTTTTTCTTTATAATAAAAGAAGAAGGCAAAGACATCAACAGTTGTGCTTTTCACCCACATTGGGTTTCCACCTAAAATCATGGTGTTCTATGTGTGTTTCTTAAGTGTTTTCATTTATGTTTTCTTTACTGCATACTGGATGGTTAATGAATCAATATTGCAATGGTTAAAGTTAACTCACTGATGGAATTTATGATAAATAAAGTAAAGTGGATATACATAGTTTTACTTCACTAAAGTCACATGCACACACAGGTTGCATTAAGAATAATAGCATGCATAATTTATAATAAGAAATGAAATTTTAAAGTGGATTAAAAATATAAATTCAACACCACCCCCCCACCCAACTATTTTTCTTAACATCAATTTGAGACCAAATATAACAAATTATTCTTAAGCACAAGTACAAACCATACATTAGAAATCAAATTTTCACGAAATTTTGGGAGAAAAAAAATTGTATGAGCCCTTTCCTGGGAGAGTTTGATTTGTTCGGTCGACTAAATAAATGGGATTTATTTGAATATCATTATTCCAAAAGCAATTCATGTGAATATCCATATTCTATGTTGCTCCTGTATCCAATATCCAATCATCTTCAAATGAATTTCTTAGTAGCTTATTAGTATCAATGGATGTTGCTAAATCAACCTCCTATATTGTAGCAAAAACGTATTCATGTTGTTCATCTTAAAAACCTTGAACATCTACATATTGAGTTGGTGACTAGAATTTGAATTTGATATAAAATTTGATTTTTTCTTAAACTTTGGCCAATTTTTGTTACTTGTTAAGTAATGAGATGCATTAACCCCTTTCGTAAGAATCTTTTTCACTTTACTTGACTTTAATTTATGCTTATTATGGGTGGTGTATTATAATTGAGATAATTTATATTACTTGGGAAACTATATTGATTATAGTTATTATGTCATCTACCTTGAGGGCAACCTATACCACAAGCTCATTTAGAAGACTAATTCTAATAAATTCCAAAATATCTTGTACATCTTCCTCTAGAACTTTTAGCTCTATTTAAACTAGTGAAAAGAAGATCCTCTTGAGATTGTTGTTGTTTACCAAATGAATTACTATGTCGAGCTAACAGTTCGCAAAGTGAATCAAAAGTTGTAAATGATCATTTATCAATAAATTGGAAAGATTTTTGCGATATGAATCCCCAGGAAACTAATGAACTGGCGGTGATCGTCTCGGCAAGCTTGTAAACACTGGACAATTCTCGAAAAGCTGCAAAATAATATATAGTATTTCTCCATTAATATAATTTTTGCAGAAATATTGATTCATATCTGCTGTAAAATTAATTGATAAAATATTTAACCTCAGAAGATTAGGAATTTTCTGTTGCGTTGGGCTGGATGTGAATGTCCCTTGCATCTGCTTAATATTTCATTCACTGTGTTGAAGACGAGCCACCGATTTTGCTTCAACAGGCTGCAATCTCCTCTGTCTGCGAGAGGTTCATGCGTTGTTGTTCTAAGTCATGGAAAATCTCAGTGCTCAGTGTCGATTGGGAAGATGCCAGACGAATAAATGCCCGCTGAAAGATCTTCTTGGTTTTGCAAGAGACCCGACGCCGTGAAGATCTGTCTGACATAATCAAGTTCTGGAATTTTTTTCCCATTGCGCTTGTATTTATCGTGAGACTCTGCCTGGTTCTGTGCCAAATTAAGCCCTGCGGATTCGGATAATTTTGACTTGATTTGGACCAGATTATGCTGATTATGCTGATCTCTTAGCGTTTTACTATGCCGATCCTTGTCCATGAGTTCGTTGGAGTGTAGCACGTGGCTTGCATGCAAGGTGTAACATTAGTCATAATAGACGACCTCTGCGTTCAGGAAAAATGAAATTTGGCGGTGATGCAATGCTTTATATCTTGCAGAAACTTCCTGGTATATATATTAGGCCTTTCTTCAATGCACAGGATAGAACCGTCGAAGATCAACCGACAATCCTCAGGAGGTAGCGCTGGATTCCACAAGGCGTGCATGCAGCAACGTTTAAATCTGGAGCAAAGCCAACACGTGTCCAGATTAGACCTATCCTGTCGGTCACCTAGGACGTAAGTAAGAAAACGATAACGACAAACCTTCACCTACAGCTACATTGCTGTCACCTTTTGTAGTTTGAAGTAACGGTCTTGGGTTGCAACATAGTTCATGCATTAATAATAATCTATTCCTCCACATTATATATTAGAGGCTATCAATCTTGGAGCATAAGTCATGGTCGAATAGATTGTCTTTAATTGGTGCAATGTTTTATGTCTAATATAATCTATAACGTTATAACCCAAATAAAATAAGAAAACTGAGGTAACTATTAGAATGTTTGTTCCGCAAATATTCTTAATAAAACATTTCTTTTCACACAACGAACATAATGAGAAATCATAAACCGTCTTGCCATATAATTATTATTATTATAGAATAATACTACCATTATGAAATGAACTAAGCGGGGCCCTTATCATAAACATTTTATTATCTTTTTGTATTTTTGGAATTGCAATCACTTACTTTGATCCTGATAAGACATTTTTACTAGGATTACAGATTCCAGAAATATCTAGAGATCTCATGTGCAGCAGAGATCAATTGGTCGGTCAAACAACTCAACTCTCAGCTGTCAATGGGACTCCTAAAATGTACAGCAGGGATCAGCTGGTTAATCCATTCAACTCTCTATTGTCACTGGTATTCCTAAATAGCATTCTTATTAGGATTACAGATTACAGAAATATGAATCTCCAAATCTCATGTACAGCGGGGATCAATTGGTCAAACAAATATTTCCGAAGTTTACAATAGGGATATCAGCAATGTTGATCATGAGGATGAAAATAAGGATATTAAGCTGCTTACCCTTACAAAACAGTCGTGGAAGTGCATGCGAAGTAACGCAGCTGGAACGGACTTGTCATTACGGAAGTACTTAGCTACAGTCTTTGCTACAATCGTCTCTGCCTGCGGACACTTGTTATTGTAAAACCCCACCTGCAGACCATTTTTCGTTTGCGCCAAAGCGGGGGATATGAGCTGCATCAAACTGAAGCCCATAGCCAGCACCAGAAAATTCATCACCAAACTCATCTTCCACATTGCAGAAGCTGGTATGCCTGGAATTATGTATACCAGCAAACCCTAATAAGCAAAAACAAAAACAAAAATTTGAGAGAACAGTATGGAGTGCCGATGGATCTTTGAGTTAAGGCCCCCCAACAAATATATAGACCTGAGGAGGGATGTATTGATTTGCATATATATCGTAAATAGTAAACAACACAATCAATCTGGCGGCGACGTGGCCTGAAATTTATACAAGCTGTTGGCCTGCACGATCAACCAACAAGCTCTTGCTAGCTTACATTTCGATTTACGTATGCAAGTGCGCATGCAGTCACTTGCAGCAAAGTTTTCTGCGCAAATACCTCACCGATCAACTTCAAAAATATATTCTATAAATTGTGATGGTGTGGACATCGATTTGTCCAAAGAGAAGGCAACGAGCTTATCCATATTTTCTCATTTCAAGAAACACCAAACTTGCAGTGTGAGGAACCACCTTGTTACCATTCATATTTTCCTTATATTTTAAGTGCAACCTTAGAATTTACATTATTGTCTTCAGTAAAGTTAACATGTGAAGTCTCTATTGACACAAACTACAATGCAATGGGTCGTCATAGTAGTTATGTACGAAACACAGACATGCTCCTAACAGAGAATTAGACGTTCTGACGCCCCTCGATCTGCCACTGAAAACTTGAATAAAAACCAATGCACAGGCACAGGGGAGGCGGCACAACACCCATCTGCAGGAGCACACGCAAGGTATCTCGTATGTAATTAGCATTGAATTCCTTAAAACTCTCTGCACAGTCCCCTCCCTGCAGCAGAAAAGCCTTCCCCAGAGCAGCTTCTCCGAGCCTTTCTTCCAGTTTCCGTGTCTCTCCGGCAAATACCAGAGGAGGAAAGGTCTTCAAAAGATCCACGACAGACTCCAGTTCTTCAGCATCTGGGTATTGAGGCTGCTGGTGGCTGGACCAGCTAGGCAGGGACTAGCTGCCATGCAGCCTCCCTTGTTTATTATTGAAATGTATTATAACACATACACATCATCAACTAATCTTTTCCTAGTAAACTCTTTGAGATGCAACATAAGTATCAAAACGTGTGTGAAATTCACTCTTGGTATACCAAGAAATGGTGGAATTTACAATGTCACTAAACATCTATTTAGTTGCAAAATATTGAAGTAGAGCAAGAGCTTTTTCTTCTTTTAATTCCCATTTAACTAATTAAGCAACGTTAATGTGTTTTTTCATCTTTTAATTCCCATTTAACTAATTAAGCAACTTTAATGTGTTTGGTTGGAGGAGTATCAACATCAGAAATATCATACCATAACTCATTATATATCAACGAATTGTGCATATAGTATTTCTACGATTTTTAATCAATCATCCAACTTACCTAAATTAGTGAGTAAATTGATTAACTTAGACATCTTTGGTGATAGTATATTTTCTTGAAGAATTTGAAATTTGCAAGTGATTCAAAGAAGAATAACACCATTAAAGTGAGATGCAAGGCACCCAAAATATCACACTCGACGTAAAATGAATGTTCGGTTGTGTTATATTCTTTCCATGACTAGCCGACGTAGATAACTGGGGGGTTAGAAGGGGGGCGGAGCCTCCCCTTCGTTGCATCGATTGCGTAGAAGGGGGGGTCATAGGGGGTTTGAGGGGTACAGGTAACCCCACTCAATGGGGTCCGGGGCACCACCCCGGAAAATTTTGTTTTTGGACCCTATATTAGGTTGGGCAGACCTACCTATGGTTGTATGCATGATTTTTCGCACATGGTTTTAGACGTGACGGTTTTCGGTCCATGGTTTTGGATGCGATGGTTTTCGGTCCATGGTATTGGATGCTTCGACATGTATAAATATGTATTGTAACATTGAAAGGAACA
>APFE031323459.1:6250-47356 GCA_000404065.3 Pinus taeda | reverse complement strand
AGAAAATTTTGTTTTTGGACCCTATATTAGGTTGGGTGGACCTACCTATGGTTTTGTGCATGATTTTTCGCACATGGTTTTGGACGCGATGGTTTTCGGTCCGTGGTTTTGGATGCGATGGTTTTCGGTCCATGGTATTGGATGCTTCGGCATGTATAGATATGTATTGTAAAATTGAAAGGAACATAATGAAAAATCAAACTGGCAGTCTCGGTTTTGGGATCCAAAGGAAAATTTCTGTGTATATGTGTTTTATGTGTTATGCCCTTGCATTTTTTATTTTCTGTGTTTTAGAATTCCTATACAAGTAATTTCTGTACGGAGTTAAAACCTACAATAAACACTTTTTAGAGACTTGATATTAACACACTAAAAATCTTGTAAAAAAAAGAAGATAAATTTAGTTTAAATTCTTCTTGATCTCTCAAATACACAATTATAAGAAATCAAACTCTCACAATTTCACCGTCAAATATACAAAACTACCCCTAAAACGAAAAAAAAAAATATAATAATATTCTATTAAATCCTCTTATAACTTTCCTTTCTTATTGCAATCACATAAAACAATAATTTATTTCAAATACAATAACATAGAGTGTTAAATTATTAAATAATTACATCTAAATGTGTTAAATATGCTTCGTGTCTCTTTCATATATCACTAAAAAGATAAAAAGTTATTTCTTTAAGAATTTGTGTAGAATTTATCCTTTATATACATACTATGTTTTTCTAGTGAGTGGAGAGGAAAAAACTTCATTATTTTTCATGTTACCTAATGTATGGAGGTAAAGAGTGTATGCTTCCTTCTTATACGATGTTTCGAATTGAGCTAAAGTGCATTTTTATGAGGGTCAATTATTGTATTCTATAGACATAGATATTAAGACATTACACTACGAATTAAGCATGTCTTTAGTTCATGCTAATGTTATTAGATTTTTTATGAGATGCATGGTTGATTTTATGGTGTTTTAAAATGGCTCGGTGTTATAGATAAAAATAATATGAGAGAAATAATGAGAAAATCTATACATAACAATAATACGCATAAATCATGCGTATTATTATTTACAATGGAAAATTTTAATTGGAAAAAGAAAACATGCATTAATAAATATATTATTATCTCGTGGCTTAAAACAACCATGTCTTGATGTTAAAGTAGTTAAGTTAACCAATCTCTTGGCTTAGTCAATTGAGCCATCCACTCAACATAGGAATGTTATATTAGAGAATTCCAAAGCTTTATAAAGACTTTATTACATGTAATCCATGAGTTTTAATATGGCAGGCCACTGGTATATCTTGCTCTGAAAAACTCCCTTGGATGAGAACTTATAGCCATTTCAAAACCAACATTAATTGAGGTCCCAAACTATAAGGAAGAAAAACCAACATTAATTTTTTAAATAATGAGCATCTTTAGGAAAATCTAAGGTAGATGGTGGCCCAACATGCACGAACTTCAATAACATCATTAAAGTTTGAGCATGTTTTCTCCGATCAAATGACTCTAGGAACCAAATGAGAAAGCGAATGGTGGATAATGTCAAGATTTTCCCGAAACTTAACGAGTCTCACCAACCCAATAAATTGATGACTTGTGGTAGTCATTCATTGAAGGCATGTGTGGCGAATCCGAGAAAAGTTTCAAGACACATGGTATACAAAGGGATCAACATTTAGTGAGTTTGATATGCAACTAGCTCACAAAAAAGATAGATCAACAACTTATCCTCTTCGAGGGGGAAACCTCCTTTAAATTACATAAATGAACAATTATTGGATGATACAAATGATAAGACCTCCTTGGTATACATAGGAGTATAAGGGGTCACAATATAATTAGAACGTACATAACAATAATAATTTAAGGGTACAAAAATAACAATAGTGGACTTCTCTGGGGCATAACAATAACAACATGGGGGATACATAGGCATAACAATAACACTAGGGGGCTACACTAAAAATAATAATAAGGGGAATACACTAGTATTATAGGGACCTAACATGCCCCTCTCCTTCAAAAAAGTGTTTTCCTCAATGCTTGAGTAGTTCCAGATGCTTCTGTATAAAATTCTCATCCTCCCATGTGGAGTCTTCAGTAGGTAACTTCTTCCACTTAATGAGATACTTTGAAATTAATTGATTTTGTAGCTGTCAAGTTCTTGTTTCTGTGACTGCTTTAGGCTCAAATATGATTTTTCCTTCTTCATTAAGTTCTAGCAACACTGTTTGAACTGGGAGCTTGTCACCAATAACCTTCTTTAAGCATGAAACATGGAAAATTCGGTGTACTTAGGAATATGTAGGCAACTCCAATTTGTATGCCATAGTACCAATCTTTTGCAACACCTTGTAAGGACCATAGTACTTAGGTAATAATTTATTATCCTTCTTAGCTTGCTTAAGGGACATTTGTTTGTATGGTTGTAGCCGTAAAAATAACTATTTGCCTACATAAAAACTTATTTCACTGCGATGTTTATTTTCCTATTGTTTCATTTGATTCTGCGCTAGGATGATGTTATCCTTTAAGAGTTGTGAACTTTTTGTTGATGCTCAATGTGATATTCCACTGCTTGAACCTTAGAATTTTCTCTTAAATATGATGTGGTGGTTGGTGGATGATATCCATAAAGTGCCATAAATGGGGTCATTTATGTTGTAGTATGGAAGGAAGTGTTATACCACCATTCAGCTAGAGGTAACCACTTAACACATTTTGCTTGTTTATCAGATATAGAGAAACAAAGATATCCTTCCAAACATTTGTTCACTATCTCAATTTTCTCATCAGATTGAGGATGATAAGATGAGCTATGAGCTAATTGAGTACCAAGACAAGAAAATAATTTCATCCAAAAATTTCCAATGAAAATGGGATCTCTGTCACTTACAATAATCTTTGGATTTCCATACATATTTTGAGTTGTTTCCATAAATTTAGTAGCTGCAATTGTACTGGCATTAAAAGGATGAGATAATGCATAAAAGTGTGCATACTTGGTAAGTCTATAAACTACCACCATGATGACACTCTTTCCTTCAGACTTGGGTAAACTAGTGATAAAATCCATTGAGACCTCCTCCGAATGCTGACTTGGAATGGCTAAAGGTTGTAAAAGAACCAAGGTCTTAATTGTCTCAACCTTATTTTGTTGGCAAGCCAAATATTCTAGCAAAAGCTTCTGAATATCAGATTTAAAGCCATCCCAAAAAAAATCGTTATTAACCCTATGGTAATTTTTAAAAAATTCTGAGTGCCCTCCTAAGGGGGAGGTGTGAAATTACAAAAAAAACTTTTGCTTGAGTTGGGGATTCTTACAAATATATGAAATATGTTTATACCATAGTGAATCATTTTTCCAACTAAATGTATCATATGTACTGAGATCTTGAAGAAATTTTGAATGAGTGTCAACGCCTCTTTGTCGTTCTTCCATTAATTCGTTGTTTTAGTTATCCAATCAGGTTCGATAATATAAATGGTACAAATCAATACTTCCACATTTTCCTCCTTTCTTGAGAGTGCATCTGCAACAAAATTTTGCTTCCCTTTTTGTAGATGATTTCAAAGTCATAACCCAACATCTTTATGACCCATTTTTGTTGCTCTTCTGAAGATAGTATTTGTTCCAAAAATTATTTAAGACTATCATGATTTTCTTTTACCTTGACGTGTCTTCCCATTAGGTAAGGTCTCCATTGCTTTAGTGCATGTAGTATTGCCAACATTTCCTTCTCATAAATAGGTTTGTGTAAATAATTTCCTTTGATTGGATGAATTTCAAAAGAAATGGGTCTTCCTTCTTGCATTAGAACAACACCAATTCCATTTCTTGAGACATCACATTCCACAATAAAGGTTTATGTGAAGTTAGGTATAACTAGGACCAATGCTTGGCACATTACCTCTTTAAGATGTTAAAAGGCCTTAGTTTCTTATGGAATCCAAGAAAATGCATCTTTCCTCAGTAATTTTGTTAGAGGCACTACTATTCTCCCATAATTCTCAACAAACTTGTGATAATACCCTGTCAACTTGAGAAATCCTCGAAGATGCTTTATTGTCGTGGGGATTTTCCATTCCTTAATGGATTTAATTTTGTTAGGATCTACATTAACACCCTTGTGAGATACAATATGACCCAAATATTCCACCTCTTGTACTCCAAAGAAACATTTGGAGGTTGTTGGCTTAGTGGGTCCCCACCCATCTTCAGAGTTAGCTGCGCCAAAAAGATCCCTACACTACTGGCCCTTTCAACATCAATCTGTGGAGCGCAGACTGAAGTCTCACCCAAAGTAGTATGGCAGGATGTTGGAACCAAGTTTCCGCACCTAGAGATCAGCATGATGTCGTTTTATATCCTAAATCTGCCTTCGCGCACATCGATAAGTCCTTATGGCTTATCGATGTAACTTCCTCTAATCAGCCTCTAGACCTTCGTGAAGGTCTATGACCAGCTTTTTCGGACCCTGAACAAGCTAATAAGCTACCTACACACATCAAAGATTATTCTTAACCTAGTATTTACCCACATTTGCTTAAGTGTTCGATAACTTTAACATGCAATGATATAATCTTCGCGTAAACAATAAATGCATTCATGGGACAATGTAAATCAAGTAAAGTCGCACATCAATACATCATTATTTTATACAACCATTATTTATCACAACATAAAGCTCATTGATACATAACTGAAGTAAATAGGTAAAGCACGAGAATTTCTATAATAATCTTCTTTGTTAATATTCAGTTCAACTTACAGACTCAAGACTTCCCTGTGCACTCAGCTGCAAGGGTCCGCATGCTCAACTGCAGACTCTACTTTAGGCCTCTGCGCACACAGTTGCAGAGCCTTCCTTCTTACTCTCTAGTGCTAACTTCCTAGATTTCTCACATAGACAAAACTTCATTACTTGCCTTAGACATCCCTAAGACAGAACTATTTATATAATCCCATGGTTCGCAGACCATGCGTAGATCTTCAAAAGCCGACTTAACTTACATAAAGAAGGGTAAAACCCTTTATGACTCTTTAACTACCTACGCGCTCTGTGACCACAATTTGTAGAGACTTTACATCTTTATACACAAAACTTGGGCTTTTGCCCCAAAACTTGACCCAGGGGACCCAATCCCAGCAGGCCCCCAACACAAAGATCGTGACTCACCCTCAAGTCACTCGGATGGCAAGGAGATCTTGATGTGAAGATCCCCTAGCTCTACTTTTGCAACTACTACTTCAGTCACGCTCTGCGTGGCTACCTTTTATTTTATTCTACTAGCTTCTCTGTGCCTGGTCATGCACTATCCTGCTTAATATTTTACTGCGTCCTCTGCAAGTTCACAATTTTTTCCTGAATATTGGCAGAGGCTATGTAGGCCTCATCCAACCAAGGCCCCAATCTAGCCCTAAGGAGTGCCTCTTTCATCTACACTGCTTCCACCTGTGTAAGAAACTGCCTAGCCTCTTGTAGCTTGGCGAGGTGTTGCGCAGTAGCTATGGTGTGCGTCATCGCCCTCACTTCATTGTATTTCTGCTAGAGCTCGTGGAATTTTGTATTTAAGACCTATAGGGTGGGATATTCCTATAGGGCCGTCACTACTTCCATAACCTACTCGAACAACACGGTGCAGTCCACCACCGTGGCATCCACCATTGTGACTCCATTCTTAAAAATGGCTTCGCGTTGTTCCCTAACCTCCGATGGGGTGGAAGGCTGTGACTTCAGTTCTAGTTTTGTTATCTTCATGTTCAGCATGAACTAAACCCTGGCCACCACTACCTTGGCATCATGCATGCCCGCAACAAGTTTTCTGATCTTCACCTCTAGTGGTGCCTCCTCCGGGATATGTAGTTTTGGCACGGTCCTGCACGCTTCTGTCACCGCGACCACTATCTAAGCGCTCTGTGCCTGGATTTCCTCTTTTTCTTTCAAAGCCTCCATCTTTTCAGTGAACATCTGCTCATTGTTCATGTGATATCCACTGATTAGGCTGAGCGTGCGTTTCTCCCGTGATTTGAACTCTGTTGTCACACCTGCCTGCAACGTCTGGAGATACTCATTGGGAGCACGTCCAGATTGAGTCCGATGTTCTTCAAAGAACTTACAATGACCTTATCACCGGTCACCTCCATGCTCAAGGATCCCTCTAACAGCGCGAATGTCTGGAGATCAAGCGACCTAACCATCTATGTTACTTGACTAGTCCTCGGTGCCAAGCTTGTCTGTGGAGCACTTACCTGCCCTGTGCTCAATTGGATCCTGCTGGTCTGAATTTGCAACTTGCACAGATCCTTCTACATGGTACTTTTTACCTACTAGTGTTGTTGCTCGAATTGTTGGAACATTTTCATTGTGGTATCATGCACCTTATCTCTAATCTCATCAAGGTCACCTTCTGTTAAAGTGATTGGATCCAACGAGGGATTTTTTGCTTTCGAATTTTTTCAGGGCCCCTCCTTCTATTGATCTCTATATCTTTTTATTCAAAAGGGAGTGATCTGTTCCTCCTAACCGCCACTGCCTTGCTCTGACTACTCCTCTTCCTCTATCTAGGGCAAAGGGGCCTTACCACTTCGCTCAGAGTTGCACTCTTCTTGTTCAGCATGGTGCTTTGCAGTGCGCTCCTTTTCTATCCGGGCCTTCTCCTCAGCCTCTTTCCTTCTCTTCTCGACCAACTTCTCAACTGCCTACTTCACTTCTTCTTTCTTTTTCTTCTCCGTGGACTTGCTAGTGCCTGCGGCCAAATCGAATGGAGAATGCCAATCTATCGACCAGCACTTGATAGTATCTTGAATGATGTCGTCCATGGCCAAGTATGGAAAATCAAACCATTTTTGTTGTAGATCCTTCTGTGCCTTGATATATAGATGGTGGAAGTTAGCTTTAAACTCCACGTACTCCAATAACTGTTCAAACACAGTCGGTGACAATTGCGGCTTCTGGTTGATGGCCATGTGTAGACTAGCCTCCATCAAAACCCAGAAGACTTTGGTCTCCATGACCCTTGTGGTATCCTTTGTGGCCCACAGGGATGCAAACTGTGTGGCCTCTTGCAATCCCTTGTCCACGGGAGGAAACTGACTGTCATGCGTAGCTCCCAAGCTACGAGCACAATGGAGAGCAACAACCATGCGTAGTGGAATTCTTTTCTCTCATCCTACACCTCGCGGCAGTTCACAAGGAACTCGCTACAGAGGTAGCACGACCAATTGAACTGCATGCCCTCCACGCACTGTGCAGCTAGTGAAATCGTTGACGCTGGAAACTTGTCCGTGCGACATTTTCTCATAACTTTTCCTGCTAAGATTTGTGTCACTATTTTCACCGTGGGGTCAGTGATAGAGGTGATGGAGTACCCGTGCGGCTTCTTCACTAGCTTGAATTTTCACTTGATCTTCTCTGCGAGGTCGCACTCACTTGTCTTTCCACCAAACTCCTTGGCCGGATTGAACCCTGAGTGTGGTAATAGCGTGATCTGATGGATCAGCATATCAGTGATTCGGATTGGTATGCTCAACCATAAAAATTCATCATACACCAGGGTAAACAATTTCTTGATGACAATGAGGTTGATGTTGGAGTGGTGGTAGTGGGGCACCCACAACATGTTCAACAACCCCGACTGATTCACTCTGCAAATCCACTCCACAAGCTCCAACGTGGTGACACCTGATTCCTTGTAAAATACCCTCTTCATATAGTTCTCCATCGCAAGGTGGGGGAACCTATCATGGTCTACCAAATCCCAGTCCTCCGGTTTTAAATGGGGAACTCGCGCCAAGCACAGACCTTCAAATGTGATGCTCTCTAGTAACAGGGGTGTACGGATCTGAAATTTCTCTGCATCTAGATCCTTCGTGATCTTCACTTTTCCCTTGCGTAGAGGGATATAATATGGAAACTTGGAGATAGGATCCATCCCCTTGGTGTCTATATCCTCCATGCCCTCTTTGGCCTCCAAATCCACCACTTTCCCCTTATCCTTCGCCGACTGTTTTTCTTTCTTTTGAGCCTGGGTAGCAGCATGCTTCCTCGGTGACTCGCGCACCGTCATTAGATTCTTCTACTTGTCTTTCTTGGGTTTGGGAACTTCTCTGACTGGTGTAGGCTTCATCCTAGGTGACCTCAATGTCGTAGGCAAAGTAGTTGGAGCCTCCATGCTCACAACCTCTGGAGCAGCTCCCTCAGACGTGATAGTTCCTCTAGTGCTTGCAATTTCTATGGGGCTTGGTCCTAACATGATTTTGTGAATGATTTTTTTTCTAACTCAGGAAATTTATCAAACACATGGCTTGCGATCACATCCCCAAAGAACTCACAGTTCATGCGCAACATATAGCACAACAAAAAATTCTAAGGGTGCAAAGTGTTTTCTATTGGATGGCCATGCATAATTTATAGGTGAATTTGAATTCAAATTCGATCGTTCTCCCCAAAATCCATACATAAATGCTGATTGGGCAACAGATTTCCAAATATTTCACTCTTATATACATCCTTAAATGTCGCCCCCCTTTTCCTCTTAACCGTCTCCTCACTGTCAAATCATGAACAGTGACTGTAATGGTCATTTTCTGGCTGTGTTTCGTGGTCTCTCCCCCTATAGAGTAACTCCCTTCATGCCTCTGATGGTACTGTGACGCCACCACTTTTCGCGCATCCCCCCTGTTGCGTAGCTCTACATACTGGGAGTGTAGTTTATAGTCCCGCACTCCCTTGCAACTGCCTGGAGCGTTAAGACTATGCTATCGTCATGTAGTCATTGTGTTGGATCCTCTATGTATGGCTTCAATCGACTACCATTTACCCTTCCTAGAAATGGTTCTCTATTAAGCTTCGCGAGCTGAACTGCGCCACCATATGTAATTTCTTTGATGAAATATGGCCCCAGCCAGTGCATTTGAAACTTCCCTGGGAACTTGGTGAACTTACTGTCATATAAGAAAACCAAGTCATTTACCTTGAAGGTGCGCAACTTGATGTGCTGATCATGCCAAGATTTTTCACATTTCTGAACTTGCTGATGGAATCCAGCCCAAAATCTATCTTCCTCGAGCTCCACTAGCTACGTGAGCCACTCTTCTAAGGCTTCATGGTCCGCCATTCCTATGAAAGTCACTATGGGTAGATTAGGCACGATATACTCCATAGGCATCATAGCTTCTACACCATAGACCAACCTAAAAGGTGTCTAACCTGCGAGCTTTTTGCAAGTAGTTCTATATGCCCATAACACTATAGGTACATGCATGTCCCAATCATTCCATTGTGTGTTGCAAACCTTTGTCAACGCATTCTCTAATATCTTATTAAAAGCCTCAACTATTCCATTGGTCTGAGGATGTTATGGCGTGCTCTTCTGATGGTAAACCTAAAACTCTTCTGCCATTGCGCTGATCGTTTCATTGAGAAAATGTGTGCCGACATCACTCATCAATATCTTTGGGCAACCAAACCTTGTCAACACATACTCCCCAAAAATTTCGTTGAAGTTGCCCCTGTACAGTCCTTCACAGGCTATGCTTCCACCCATCTAGTCAAATACTTTGTCATGGTGATGATATATCGCGAACCTGTCTTTTTTCCTGGAGGCTGAATCGGTCCTACAAAATCAATTGCCCTTTTCTCAAATGGTTGCAATGGCACCTGTGGATTCAGAGGTAGCTCATCCCATCGCAATGGTTTGCTCATTCTTTGACATGCGTCGCATGCCCTACAATATTCCTTAGAATCCTTACGCAACATTGACCACCACAACCCAACGCGTAAAATATTTTGCATTGTTGCTTTCCCTACATAATGCTCTCTCGCAGCTCCTCCATGAGCTTTTGCAAGGATACTATCTCATTCAAAATCGGGCACATAATGTCGAAGTATCTCGTCTAATCCCATTTTATACAAATTCCCTGCAATTACAAAGAAATCTGTCACGCACACCACCAATTCTTTCTTCTGTTGATTGGTGTATCCCTCTGGAGTCTTTGTTGTAGTTAGGAAGTGGATAATGTCAGCAAAGTAATTATTCGATACGCACATTGTGAAGAGCTACATGAAGCAACCCTTCCTCCAAATTATTAGGCTCTTCTCTTATTTCAATGCGTGATAGATGGTCAGATCTTGTGTTCAACCTTCTTGGCTTCACAATTACTTCAAAATCATATTCTTGAAACAACAACAACCACTTGCATGTTTTCCCCCCCAACGTAGGCTTGTTGACTAGATACTTTAATGCAGAATGGTCTGTGTACATCTTAAAATGTCCACTAAGAAGGTAATGTCTAAACTTCTGGAGCCCGTACACCATGGCCAACCCTTCATGCTCTGTCGTTGAATAATTATTTTCAGCCTTTGACAACTTCTTACTTGTATATGCTATAGGGTAATCCATCTCCCCTTCTCTAGTTTGTGTTAGCACTGCTCCTAGCGCAATACACGAAGCATCAACATGCATGTGGAATTCCTTCTTCCAATCCGAGAAGACTAGGATCAGCGCAACGACCATTTTTTCCTTCAATACATCCAGGTTGTTTTGACATTCTTCATCCCAACAGAATGTTTCGTCCTTTTTCAGCAACTTTTCAATAGGTGCAGTAATCTGAGCATAACTCTTGATGAATTTTCGATGGTACTCCATATGGCCCAACATTGCACATAGTTATTTGACACTTCTTGGCTCCTCCAAATTGACTATGACCACGATCTTAGCAGGGTCCACCATTAATCCTTGCTTGCACACCACATGACCCAACAAGATTCCTAAAGGGATGTAGAACAAGAATTTCTTCAGGTTCAATGCGATTTGATACCTTCAACATGTATCCAACATCAAGTGCAAGCTAGATACATGGCGCTTTACCAGTCCAAACACTGTCCAATCATCAAAATATACCTCCAAAAATTTGTGAATGAACTCTTTGAACGTTGTGATGACTAAGCGCGAGAATATCGTCGGTACATTCTTAAGTCCAAAAGGCATCGCTATATACTGGAAACATCCCCATTTCCGTCATGAAAGTGGTCTTACTGTTGTCTTCTAGCATGATCTTAATTGAATGGTATCTAGAGAACTCATCAATGAATGAATAGGCCTCCTGCCCTCCAACATTATCTACTACTTCATCTGTACATGGTGTTGAAAAATGATCATGAACGCAGGCATCGTTGAGCTTCCTGAGATCTACACAAAGTCGTATCCCTCCCTTCTATTTATTTTCCTAGACTACCATTGGGCTCATCGAGTTAGACTCCCCCACTAGTTCAATAATTCCTGCCTCAAGCATCTTATCTAACTCCAAGCGGGCCTTGTTTTTATACTTGGGATTAAGGCGATATGTCCTCTGCTTAATCGGCTTTGCGTCTAGAATCAAGGTAATCTTCATCATGCCCAAGTCTCCTATGATACCTTTTAGGTCTAAAAACTTTGTAGGAAACTTATCCTGATATTCTCGGAGCAACGTAGTGACCTTATCTATTGTGGCATCATCCCAGTAATCCCCAATCTTTGCAAACTTCGGTTCTGCTTCTATGTCGATGTTCACTTGCCTAGTTTTCAGTGGTGTAGTTATATCTGGATTCTCTATCTGCGGTCCCTCAACTTCACGGTGGCCTTCTTCTTTTGGGATGTTAATATTTATAAGATCCTCATCCTCTCCTTCGGTAGTCATACTATAGCATTCCAGCGCATGGCACAACTAGGTGCTCTAATCTGGTTGAATAAATTCCAAAGGATCCTGTGGTATTCTAAAGATTGTTGCCTTAACCTCCTACAACACCTTGTCGATGCTTTCTAACCCATCCTCAAAGCCGAAGGTCATAAAAAATCCTTCCCTTAAGATATCCCACTCCGCGGTGCCATTACAGAGCTCTGTCTCCAGGTACCAATTCATAGGAATGATGTCCAAAGTGTGATGGAATATATGCACCCACTCTGGTTCTGGCTCTGTTCCATAAACCTTAGTCCACTTCGGTAAATGATCTCACGGATCATTTCTCCCATCATATTTTTCAGTTCACCGAATCTTCAGGTGACCAAACCGTAATCTCGTCATTCTTTTTTTCTCACGCCATTCATCAAAACTATCTTTATGTGTACCCCACCACCGTGCGGGCGTAGCACCAAATCCAAGGCTTGAAAGCGATGCTTCTCAGGCACTTCCCTTTCAAATGTGTCCAAAAACTTATCTGCATCAGTTAGACCATCATAATAAGGTAAATTTCTTACCTTTGATGACACACAACACAATTGATTTAATCATCATATTACAACACAGCATGGATACTTCATGCAACCTATTCTGTCAGTGCTCCAACTCTTCATCTAAATCTAAGGTACATGATCTTTCGATGTCCCATGCAATTCGTCCATTAGCTATCGGATTAACCCAATCTTGGTCTCGCACTGTTATTTTATATATCTAGTCCAAATTATCATTTTTTTCCTCGTGGTTGTGGACTGGTTTAGTATGGTGCAATCCTTTTGCATGGTCCAATGGTACTACTACACGTAGTGATTTCCTTTCAAATGACATTGTCTGCTTCTTCAAATTAATTACCCCATTCATGTCGATAGCCCAATCAATTCCCAGGAGCGCAGGGTACGGATTGTTATCATCAACAATCTCTATCACTTCAAAATCATCTAGCGCACTCGCTCCTTCTATATCTACAATCACCCCATGCAATCGCCCCATAGGGATAATCTTCTGATGATTTTCCATCCTTAATTGAATCAGAGACCACTGCAGCGTCGGTCTCCCCAGTCTTTCCCTTGTCTGTTTAGGCAAAACATTCACATCAAGCCCAGATCCAAAATAACTTGGTCCATCTCGTAGTCTCCTATTTGCATGGTGAGTCTCATCTCACATCTTGTCCTTGTCTTGTGTTTTCCTATCTTTATGACAGCGCGGTGCCCTTCAGGAGCAGTTTCCTTATCAACGCATTTGTTTATCAATTCTTATAATCCTTTCACGGCCTTGATATCGTGCAGCAGCATCATACAAGTCTCCAAAAAGGTGGCAATCACAGAGGGGTCAACCTCTGTAGACAGCTTATCTTGACTTCCTGAGGTAGAGGCCTCAGCGAAGCTTTTCTTCGCTTCCATGAATGTTTCCTTCGCGCGCTCCATGTCAAATCCAACTTCCTTCTCTGGAGCCTTGCAAACCCACCTGCTTTCTTCAAGTTGCTTTCCTGTATCATCACCCATCATCATTCCGTTTAATAGCATAATATTCACATTGGGATCCTCTTCACGGGGCTCGACCCTCATCATCTATAAATTTTGGGTATGTTGTTGAGGTTGCGCCTTCTTCTCCTGCATGTTAGCTATCAATATAGGGCATTCTTCTATTGCGTGGTCAAATTGAGTGTAGTATCAGCATGACGGTCGTGTCTGGATCGTACACTCCCATGTGTAGTGTCTTGGCACCCCACAATTATAGCAAAGAACTTTTCCTCGACCTCTATCGGGTCCTCGTCCTCCTCGGCTTTGTCCGCAACCCTGATATCCTTGGCGCTCTCCCCCAGCGCCCTGATTCGGAGGCTAAGTTTTTGTTTGCATTTGATATGCGAGTGTCTCATCCATCATCAATTCATAGCTACGAAAATTACGCTCATCATGGCCCACTAATTTACAAAAATCGCAGAATAAATGTTGTGGTGTCTGCACAAACTTTTGCAGCAAGTGACTATTATCTGTTACATGTTTTCCAGCTACTTAACAGATAGCACAACATAGCGCAGGCCTTGTACTTGGTCCTAGTAGAGCCTCCTGCCTCAAGGGCAATGGCCCTCCTCCTGCCATATAATTCGCGAAAATAGGGCAGTGATCCTTATCGTGCCCCTAGCTTTCACACTTGAGGCACCAAACTTCTTCGTGCACCTCCAACTGAGCTACTTTTTCCTTCTTCAAACTTTGAAACTCTAAGCAGAGGCTCCGCAACTCTGCATGAATCTATTACAATCCCAAGGAGGCATCTTGGATGAGTATCTCATGCAATCTCATCGCGATCTCCAGAGCTTCCGCCTGAGTTCCTATCCTTTGTTGTGATAATGCAATCCTTAAATGCGGTAGGAGTGCGCTATAAACCAATCACGGTGCTAACTATCTGTGAGATTCATATTAGCTTCGTAGATCTGGCACTTCAATCTTTGATCTAGTTCCCAAGGTGTTTTACCAACCCTCATCGCAATTTATTTGAACCCAACTACTGATTGCAACTCAGATTTAGGCTTACCAAATTCCTTATTCAGAGTGGTCTGAGTATCTGCTAATGATGCCAATGTATTATAAGTGCAATACTTGATGTACCACATCAGCCCACGATCTTGTAGGGCAGTAACCAATTGCGCCTTCTTTACATGATCATTTGTAATCTGTTGGGTTGTCCACACAACCTTTCGAACGAACCAAAACTGATATGGGTCCTCACTTCCCAAGCCCTTGAAAATGGGAAACTTCATCGTATTCGACATGTTGAATGGCGACGAAGGTGGTGGTGGTGTGGGTGAAGGTGTATGTTGTGAAGGTGAAGGTGGAGGTGGTGTGGGAGGATGAGGTATTCACGGAAAACCTTGCTTTATCAACTGTACAACGCTTTGCGGTGAGGCTTGTACCACTCCCTCGTCATCACTCGAAGGAGGATCTATCAATGGGCTATATTTAGGACCTTCTCTTTCTTGATTTCTAAAGATTCGTCCACTTCGTGTAGATCCAAACATCAAGGTAGTGGCATAACCCGCTTTTCACACAAGAACATTTTAATCCAAGTATTCAAAGATCTTAAATGCTTACCTCGTGGTCCCTTGAAGAAATGTCGCTCTGTTTCACTGTAGCTGATTGATGTATCGACCGCGAATGTTGTCACAAATCCACCTATGAATCGATCAAGTTAGTGATCAATAACACGTGTGATCTTATATTAAGAAGCTTCCAACCTTCGCACTAGCTCCGGGGTCCACACTATTGGACCGTCAAGCCTCCACCTTCCTTGGCCTTTTGCCAATTTAACGATCCACTCATATAGTTCGATCGGGAAGGTGCAGAAGATCTCATGTATTTCTATGTACAAATGTTTGTCCAACCATTGTTCTTTTGTCAGGTGCAAATTTATGTTTTCTTGCGCCGCGAATTCGTGAATCTTTCTATCCAACCACTTCTCAATTTCTTTCTTTGTTGGATTCTAGTGCTGTGACATCACACATCCCTTTTTGCGAATCATGGTCTCGACAATGGAACCATTTGTTGGCTTAGTGGGCTATGACCCAGGTTCAGAGTTAGCTGTGCCAAACAAATCCCTACACTACTGGCCCTTTCGGCATCAATCCGTGGAGCACAGACTGAAGTCTCACCCGAAGCAGTATGGTGGGATGCTAAAACCAAGTTTCCACACCTAGAGATCAGCATGATGTCGTTTTATATCCTAAATATGCCTTCATGCAGATCGATAAGCCCTTACGGCTTATCGATGTAACTTCGTCTAATCAGCCTCTAGACCTCTGCGAAGGTCTACGACTGGATTTTGCAAGCCCTGGATAGGATAATCAGCTACCTACATGCATCAAATTTTATTCTTAACCCAATATTTACCCAGATATGCTTAAGTGTTCGATAACTTTAACATGCAATGATATAATCTCCGTGTAAACACTTAACCTCAAATGCGTTCATATGACAATATAAATAAAGTAAAGTCACACATCAATACATCATTATTACATACAACCATTATTCATCACATCATAAAGCGCATTCATACATAACCAAAGTAAATAGGTAAAATACAGGAATTTATGTAATAATCTTCTATATTAATATTTAGTTCAGCTTACATATTGAAGTCTTCCGTACGCACTCAACTGTAGGGGTCCACGCACTAGGCTGTGGACTCTACTCTAGGCCTCTGCACAGACAGCTGCAGAGCCTTCCTTCTTACTCTCCTGCGCTAACTTCCTATATTTCTCCCATAGACAAAACTTCATTAATTGCCTTAGGCATACCTCAGACACACCTATTTATACAATCCCATGGTCCGCGGACCATGGGTAGATCTTCAAAAGCCGACTTCACTTACATAAAGAAGGGTAAAACCCTTTCTGACTCTTTAACTATCTACGTGCTCCGCGACCACAATTTGCAGAGACTTTGCATCTTTATACACAAAACTTGGGCTTTTGCCCCAAAACTTGATCCAAGGGACCCCATCCCAATAGAGATTTTTGCATATAAGTGTTTCTCCTCCAATAGTTTGAGCACCCTGTCAACATGTTGAACATGATCCTTCCAAGACTTGTTGTAGATTAGTTTATCATCAAAAATACTAACACAAATTTTCTAAAGAAGGGTTTGAAAATGGAATTCATCAAACCTTGAAATGTCGAAGGCACATTATTAAAGCCAAAAGGAATGACCAAAATTTCATAACGACCTTCATGAGTTCTGAACGTTGTTTTCAGAATGTCTTCAATGTCCATTCTAGTTTGATGACATCCTAAATGAAGATCCAGCTCGGTGAAGTAAATTGCTCCATATAATTCATCCAACAATTCATCAATGACAGGAATGAGAAATTTATCTTAAATAGTGAGCTTGTTTAACTCCCTATAATTTGGACAAATACAACATGATCCATCCTTCTTGTGCACCAATACTACTAGAGTAGAGAAATAACTTTGATTAGGTTTAATTATACTAGCCTCTATCATTTCTGCAGCCATATGTTCAATTTCACTCTTTTGGGCATAAAGATATTTGTAAGGTCTTATGTTTGGACGAACACTTCCTGGAATCAAATGAATAACATCATCATGATCACGAATAGGTGGGAGGCCTTTGGGAGTCTCCAATACCTTGTAATGATTGTCTAATACTTTTTGGAGATCTAGAGAAATAGATGGTTTGATGTTTGAAACTCTAGTGAGCATAATTATACAATTATGGCCCCGTTGTTCTTTCTTCAGAAGTTTTGCCATGCCATTAGAGTTGATTATCTTTCTTGTTTTCCCTGCGATACCCTTTAATTCAACTTCCTTTCCTTCCCAAACAATATTCAATAAAATTTCTTGAAAATTAAAAGTTGTCATCCCCAAATATTGTAACCATTGGACTCCTAGTACAACATCAACACCACCCATTGGAATGGAAAGCATTGGAATATTCAATACAAATTCCCCCATGGTTAGCTTGATATTATGGCACTTTCCAGAGAAATTTATATTTCCTCCATTTTCAACCATCACTTGACATTCTAGTGTTGGATATAGGAAGTAGTTCAATTCCTTGTCTATATTACAAAGAATAAAATTATGAGTATTACCTGAATAAATCGACACTTTTACCTTTTCCTTCTTAATATATCCTTCTATCTTGAGCGTTTGAGGAGTGGTAATTCTTGCCAATTCCTTATTGAATATGGTAGAATTCATTTCTTCTTTCTTATGGGATTTTTCCCGGTGTATATGCTCCTCTTTTGATGTTTCTTGTTCCTTTTCTTCCTCCTCTTCATAATCTATGCAGAATAATTTCTTCTCAACACACTTATGACCTTTAGTGTATTTTCTATCACAACTGTAACAAAACCCTTTTTCTTTTTTTTCCTCCAATTGTTGTGGCATCAACCTTGTAGGTTGTGGAAGGCTAGGAGAAACAAAACTTCCATCTTTATAGTTGTGAGTAGTAGACTTCCTCGTTGCCATAATTTTTCTTTCAACTTTTCTTGTCACCCTGACTACCTTCTCCAATGAATCAGGTTCCCAAAGATGAACCTCATGTTGGATCTTATCCTTAAAAGTACCTATGAAGACATAAAGCCTATGATCCTCTGGAATATCACTTACCCTGACATTCAATTTTTGGAAGTCCTCAATGTGCTCCGCCATTGAACCCTTTTGTTTGATATTTCTTAATTGGATAAAGAAGGTGTTGCTCTTTGTATCCTCATAATGTGCTATCATTTCCTTCATATTGACCAAGTGACAAGTGGTTTACAAGAAAAAATCCATCGATACCATACAAACTTATTGGTTTCTAAATATAAAGTTGCAATGCATACCTTTTCTAAGTGTTGCACATCATGGAGATATTTCTCCATTTGTAGTATCCATGTTACCGAATCCTTGCCATCAAACTTCCTCATATTGATCTTTGGAATGTGGTGGTTCTCAAACCCAACATTGGAGTCTCTAAAATCACATTTCATATTCTTTTTTTCCCCATCATGTTTTTCATGGATTACATTGTCACCACTGGGAAGACTTTCTTCTAGCAACTTTGCCAACCCTTCCTTAAACCCATCTATCTTGAAATTCATCATTGCTTCCATGTATGCTTTTAAACCATCATTAAAATCTCCCATGTCCATTTTTAGACCATCTATCTTAATGCTCATCATGGATTCCAATTCATTTTTGTTACTTTTTTCGAGAGAAAAATTTGTTGCACTTGGTCTCGTAATTTTGATATATCATGCTGCATTTCTTCCTCTTCTTCATGTGTCATAGAAAAGCTTTATGGTTGCTTACTAGGCGTGTCCATATTTTTATTTTGAGGACTTTTGGAATCAAAAAATGATATATATGATTCAATATTCCCTTTGAATCACTTCAAAATGACTTTTCAAACAAAAGTTATGCAACATTTAAAAAAACACACATTTTTCTTGCTTTCTAGGAGCTCAATATTGAAATTGTTGTATCTCTGTAATTTTGTATCTCTAAGATATAGAATTTCATCCTGTGGTAGCTCTTTTTCTCTTATTTACAACCCCACAAGCCAAACCAAGATTAGATTCTTCAAGAAGGATTTATGCCCAATCTCCCACGATGACCTGGTTATAGACTGGTTTAGTAGAGTGAACTTGTACAGAGTTCCATGTGTCACTGTTTCAACCTTCGACCCTGAAAATAATACCCAAAATAGTAACGCCCATCCAATTTTAGTCATTTTTTATGAAATTCAAATCCAATGCTGGGAGAGAAAGTTAGGTCACCTGTTTGAGATGACGATTTTCCCTAGGTCACCTATTTTAGATGGAATTCTAGAGGCTGCAAAAAACCTAAATTCCTCATATCATATCTCTGAAAATATAGTGAACTAAGATATGAAATTCGTACACTAGGTTCACAAATATTTCGCCTCCGTGTGGTTACAATTTCATCTTTTGAAACTTTTTACAAAAAAAATGTATATCAAAAATACCAAGATGACCTGTTTGAAGAAGCAAAACCCTAGAATCCAGAGCTCTGATACCAAATTTTATGCAACCGGCTCACATAAAAGATAGGTCAACGAATTAAAAATTATCCTCTTCGAGGGGGAAGCCTACTTTAAATTACATAAATGAACAATTCTTGGACGATACAAATGATAAGACCTCCTTGGTATATATAAGATTCTAAGGGGTCACAATTTAATCAGAGCCTACATAACAATTGTTGGGTGCAGTATAGGGTCTATAAATGTACCAACATTTAATTTGTCAATCCGGAGAGTTCGTGAACTTCAAGACACAACACTGGAAATGCCAGAGAGAGTCTCTGGTAACCTGCAAAACAAATTATAGTCTATCTTGCAGTTAATCTGGAAAATAAATGTAATCCCGCACTAGTGTGAGAAACATCAATCCAAACAATTAAAAGCATGTGGGAAAGTAAAAGCAATCAATGCAAAAGGAAATTCTAATAGCAAGTAAACAGAACGGAAATCAAAACTAGAAATCAAGCAGTGTCGGCACAATAACGAAAAGACTGTAAATGCTGGAATAAATTCAAAAGAAATTCAAACTATTCTGCTTGCACTTATTCTGCCTGTACTAATTTTGCTTGCACTAATTCTTTGTAACAATCTGCATGCACACATTTTGTGTAACATTCTGCTTGCACTTAATTATGTGTAAGAACAATCCAGAAGTTAAAGGAAACGTAGTATTAATTAAGCATTTATCAATTCAACATAGTGTAGTTTCCTTATTTACAAATATTGGCTCAGCAAATGTAAAAATCACAACTTTGGATATAAATTAATAGATCTGGATTAATTTATAGAATTCGAGTTAGAGCTCATAAAGGTAGAGCCGATCTTGTGGATTCTGGAGGGACATGATGTTTGTTTAAAATATTTCAGGTGCAAATGTAATTAGTGATGCAACAAATGAAATAGTTTATAAAGGAACAATTTGCAGCAAATCAAATTAATTCTAGAACTAGAATTAAAGGCAGAAATAAACTGTAAAATACACACATCAATTAATAATCTAAATGCTATTGGATCTAAAATATGAGAGCAGTGCCGAGCTCGTCTGGTGGCCAACCCAGCCAGATCACACACTTGGTTAACCTGATTCACACAACAATTAGATTCATTAAGATGCAATGGTAAACAAAGCATGAATTAAAATTGCTTCAATTAATTAAAAAGACACAATCTTTTACATGATGTAGACATCGCTTAATCCCAGCAAGTAGGAGAAGCATTCCACACTAAAATCCACGTGTTGCTACATTGGAACAACAACTCCTCCCTTCTGTGTTGTTCCCGCCTATGCGTGCTTCTCAACTCTACTTAATTGATTGACTAAAATTGATTAGCTAGGCTTGGAGCCATAGCTCTTCTTTAATAATCTTTTTACAATCCAAACTTGGCATAAAACAAGCCAATCCTTTGCAAACAACATGGGGATTTAATCCCAACTAATTATCATTAATAGAATATTAGTACAACCATTTCCCTACTGAGATAATGGAGATTTACCACGAATTTCCCAAATCTGGGCATTTTCTAGAATTATGGAAAAGTTGGCATTTTTAACAAACTTCCTCCAAAGCCCCCTTCGTATCTCCTTAACCATTACTAATTTTGGAAAACTGTTTGGAGGAAATCTAGCTTGTTATAATTTCAACAATATCCTCTCTCAGAATTTTTTGGTTCAGATCCATTGCCTCAGAAATTATGCCTAAAAATGATTGTTTGAAATCTGAGATGTTAAAATTATGGAAAAAAAGTTTATTTTTAGAAAACTGCCTCAAAGACCGTTATGTAACTTTTAGAACATTAAGAATTTTAGAAATTAGTTTGAGGCTTTATCATTGCTATACTAGGACCAAAACCGATGTTCTAGAATTTCTTCATTCGCCTTCACATGCACGGAAAATGATGCAGAAGCTGGCATTTTGGAAACTGCTGCAAATTTGGGGTTGTAGCATTAATTATTCTCTAAATATAAATCTGTATGACCTGGGTGTGTCTTGGCTTATGTGGAAGTGTTCAAATGACATTTTGATCATCAACCTCTTTCAGATTCTCCCAGAAATGTGTCAATGTATCAAAGCCCCAAATTGGTGGAGGCAAGCTGTAAAACTTGCACTAGTGTAGGCACACTAACTGCATTGGTGAAAGCACGCTGTAAGAACTAAATTGGTGCAAGAATTTGTTGCACAGTGCAGGCAAGTAATTGTAGGTTCAAAATATGATCAAATCAACTTTAACCTCCAACATACGAACCTTTATTAAACTTCCATTAATGGTATTTTAATCCCGTTAAAACAAAAGAAGTAACAATACTTGAAACAATAATCATTTAATGAAATAGTAGCATGAGAGGGTTTGAGTGAAAAATGAGACAAAATTGAGGCCCAATATCCCCCCATGCTGACCATCTTGCATGTCCTCATGCAAGAAAATCCGGTACTGTTACTTCTTTGCAAAAACAAAATTAATAACATGTATAAACATTCATAGTGATGTTCCTGCAATTCTGCATGATTACATTTCCTGAACTTGATAAAGCTTGCTCTTGAGTGTCTGCTAGAATATTTATTTACTTAAACTGATTTCAAGAAAGCCTAAAACGAAAACTACCATAGAAAAACTAAATTGCAAGGATGGTGGTATTATTTGAGAAAAATAGACAACTTCTAAAATTTTCAAAAATAATATCTCAGAGGTGTCCGTGATCAAAAGTTTCACTTTAACATCCTCATTATAAACATGAGTGACATGATTTAAAAGATATGATGTTACATGCAAACATAGTAATACCTTCCCATAATGATTATTTTACCTTTATCCATGTATAGTTAAAGCTCCTCTTATCCGAGCACAATGAATTACCTGCACAAAGTGTCCCCACGTCCATAAAAAATCATTCCAAAAAGATAGAACTCCAAGGTACAACAACAAAAGGATTTTAAATCCATTCTCAAAGAGATTGATAGTGAGTTCACGGAAAACAAAATCAACCAAGTAAATTATAGCGTAGATTTAACTTTAATACCACAAGCATGGCCCTGCTCCCAGCAGGCGTCCATAGCCTCAACAGGGATACCTTTTAACCTTACGAAATGCTTGTGTCCCACCTATTAGATATAGATTCAAAGTTATTTATGAGCATTTAATTTTTCTATTTTTATAATTTAATTGAAGGACGTTATCCTGGCTTGGTAACCAGCTAACGATAATGCCATTCACGAGAACTAACAAGAATGAATGTGCCGGCTCGCGATGAGAGCTCTCGTCTTCCAGTGTTCCAACTGAAAGCCATTACCCTGGCTCGGCGACCAGTGCGGTAATGTCATTCTCCTTAGGACCCATGATCATAGTAGGTCGGCTCACAATGAGACCTCCTATCCCTCAATTAATTCGTTTATGTTTTTAGAAAAAAACTTTGATTATGATTAACCTCAGATGGATTACTTAATAGGTGGGGAAGCAAATCTACTCCTTAAGAGTGTAGGATGGCGTGAAAAGTTTTTAATTACTATTCTTTACTGGTTGGTAATGCTACCCTAAGAACATATTAAAAAAACATCTCAGATAATGACCAAAAAAATTCCTTGAGCTTGTCATGCTAGGGTTCTATATGAAAGCTTATTAGATTTTTGTAGGCGCGGTCCACCATAGGAGGCTTGTCACTAGTCTCTTCAAAGAGGAATTTGAAAAGATTTTCTGGATGATAGTTTGGTAGAATAAGAGAAAAGTATTACATGTAACTTATAACAATACATATTGATCCACAATCAAAGTCACTTTAAAAATATAAAGCATTAATTGTAAAGTACTTTTGACAAGTTTTACCATGAGAATGCGTAACAATTAAAATTTCAAAAGTCGTGCTTTTATGGAATCACAAGTTCAAGAGTGTTGTTATTCATCTTTATTCATTACTCTACCCTATTTTTAAAGAGAGAACTATCACCTTTAAGTGTAGGCATACTTCCAATGAAGCCATGTGCGTAACAAAATGCTGATTATACTCACACTTAGTTTTAAAGAATAAACTTCAATACATACGAAAGCGTGAGAAACCAGTTTCTTTAATTGAAATGGTACCAAGAGTTTTTGAATGATGAATAAATAAGATGGGTTGATGGCTGCTCAAAACTAGGATTCAATGGAATCCACGGGTTTATGATTCTCCAACTGATGCAAGTCTTCCACAGTTTGATAGTCATTCTCCTGTAAGCACAAAAAATCTGGCGAAAGACAAAAGATAAATCCCTCAAGTTCAGGCTCAAATATTTGATTTTCAGATTCACAAGAAATGTTAAGAGAGATTCTAGGGCTTTGAGTTTCAACAACATTTTCAGAACAAGTTCCAATGAAAGATTGATCCTCAGGTGGTCTTTGAATTATATCTTCCTGGGGTAAATGTTCTGTGATAATGGGGGAAGTTTCCAAATTCATTCCCTTTCCCAATATGGAAGGTGTAACATCTTGTTCAATATGGGAATCAACAGAAAGAATAGGAGGTTCAAACTGTTGTGCAACTTGATGGTTTGGATTAGGGTTTGGATTGGGATTACGGTTAGGGTATGGATGGGAGCATGGACTAGGGTTAGGGTATGGATGAGGGTATGGGTTAAGGTTAGGATATGGATGAGGGTATGAACTAGGGTTAAGATAAGGTTGCACATGTAACTGGGAACATGGAGGAGGATAACATAATAGTGTATTGGAAAGAAATTGTGATTGTTATTGGTGCTCATATGATTGAATTTGCATGGGAGATTTCCCTAGAGAAAAAGATCCAAACGATTCTTAAGGCCATGGAGATATTTGGCTTGAGGATGAGGGCCAAGGAGAGGGCCATTGCGGCCATAAGGTGGGGTATTGAATCAAAGGAGGATTATAAGTCTTCCATGGAACTGTGGGGTTGTAGATGTGTTGAGGAACCTGCTAGGGACAATAAATATTACTCCAAGTATTAAATGATGATGAGTTTGGAGTTATCCCTGACGGTCGATTTATTTCCTTACTTGATTCCTTAAATACCTGTTGAAAGCCCAACAGTGATGGAAACTAACTTGTTGAATAATTTTCCTTACACTCCTTCCATTCTTCCTACAAATCATCCAATTGTAAATTTAGAAACGATTTTGTAGCTCCTATTTTTGTGATATATTCCAAAAGTTCAGAAGAAAGTTCTCGAGAATTCTTACTAATCTTGGAGATTCATCTTGAATAACTAATGCACAATTTACAAACATCATCATATGGTAAGTGAGAAACATCACCTGCTCCTATAAGATTTAAAGGTTCTAAAAGTATTTTTGATTCCTTTGAGTAGGAGTGTTTTCAAAGTATCTTTTACCAAATTCTTATATTTTGATTTTTGGAGGTTGTATCTAAATCGCTCCACATAATCCTCCAAGCTTTCATTCTCCCCTTGTGTTATCCCAAAAATATCTTCACTAGCTTGGAAATAGTTTGATATTTCTCCAAGAATACATTCTTCATGTCTTCCCATATTTGAATGCAGTTCCCACCAAGGCTCATGAACCATCAGAGCGCTGCTCCTTTAAGAGTAAGAGGAAACACTTGCAACCTTTGAGAATTAGTACAATAACCATATCCTCTACAAAGTAAGTATGGGGGTTTACGCAGTGCATTATATTAGATATCATTTTGGGATTCAACTGCGTTAGATAAGTCATTCACGTATGACCATTTCCATGAGAGGTAGACGTAACTGAATAATTTCTCATGATTTTTGAATAGTTCACTTAGCACTCATTGCATCGGGTGATGCTCACAAGGGTGAAGAAGTGGGATTGAAACTAGTGAAATGTGGAGAACGAATCACATAGCATCAATCATCACTTCCGGGGCTTGCACCGGGTAACCAGGACTTCCCAGGAGGTCACCCATCCCAAAACTCCTCTGGCTCAAGCGCGCTTAACTGTGGAGTTTTTCCCCACAATCAAGCCCACTTAGCTTGCTACCCCATTTGCAAAACCTTAGCAAGTATTGTGCCTCATGTATCTCGGTCTTCATTTTCCAAACCATGAAAATTTGGTAGTGCAGATGGGGAAATATTATGCATTTCAGCCACTCCTATATCTTTGATAAGAAATTCATAAGTAACAATGTTTTCCATTTCTTACCAAACTAAAAGAGGTTCTCCGTGTACTACTTCGAGACTCCTTTTTTGGATGTTCCTGGAAACTAATCAGTGAAATAGGTTCATTGAATGATTGATATTAGCCTCAAAATTCTTCATTCAAGAATGCTCGAAATACCATTTCTTTGTCTTTAACAGGACCACTGGTACATTTGTTAGCACATGACTAGTGTATATATATGCGTGTAGGGTGGGTGGGGGATTCTTACAACAAAAATGAGAAACCTTAAAGCAAAAATGCAAGAAATAAATAAATTCAAAGAACATAAAATTGCAAGAGAAACTAGGTGAAGGAATAGAAACCAAATGCAACAGGTCACCAAGGTCAATCCCCTAAGCACCTCCCCGGGAACGGCGCCAAAATGTTGGGTGCAGTATAGGGTCTATAAATGTACCAACATTTAATTTTTCAATCCAGAGAGTTTGTGAACTTCGAGACGCAGCACTGGAAATGCCAGAGAGAGTCCCTGGTAACCTGTAAAACAAATTCTAGTCTATCTTGCGGTTAATCTTGAAAATAAATGTAATCCTACACTAGTGCGAGAAACATCAATCCAAACAATTAAAAGCATGCAGGAAAGTAAAAGCAATCAATGCAAAAGGAAATTCTAATTGCAAGTAAACAGAAGGGAAATCAGAACCGGAAATCAAGCGGTGTCGACACAATAACGAAAAGACTGTAAATGCTGGAATAAATTCAAAAGCAATTCAAACTATTATGCTTGCATTAATTCTTCCTGTACTAATTCTGCTTGCACTAATCTTGTGTAACAATCTTCATGCACAAATTCTATGTAACATTCTGTGTGCATTGGTGCAAGCAGAAAATATGCTTGCACTTAATTATGTGTAAGAACAATCCAAAAGTTAAAGGAAATCATAGTATTATTTAAGTATTTATCGATTCAACATAGTGTAGTTTCCTTATTTACGAATATCGGCTCAGCAAATGTAAAAATCACAGTTTAGATATAAATTAATAGATCTGGATTAATTTATAGAATTTGAGTTAGAGCTGATAAAGGTAGAGTTGATCTTGTGGATTCTGGAAGGACACAATGTTTGTTTAAAATATTTCAGGTGCAAATGTAATTAGTGATGCAGCAAATGAAATAGTTTATAAAGGAACAATTTGCAGCAAATCAAATTAATTCTATAACTAGAAATTAAAGGCAGAAATAAACTGTAAAATACACATAGCAATTAATAATCTAAATGTTATTGGATCTAAAAGATGAGAGTCGCGTCGAGCTGGTCTGGCGGCCAACCCAACCAGATCACACCCTCTGTTAACCTGATTCACACAACAATTAGATTCACTAAGATGCAATGGGTGAATAAACAAAGCATGAATTAAAATTGCTTCAATTAATTAAAAAAACACAGTCTTTTACATAATGCAGACATCGCTTAATCCTAGCAAGTAGGAGAAGCATTCCACACTACAATCCACGTGCTGCTACATTGGAACAACTCCTCCTCCCTTTTGCATTGTTCCTGCCTATGTGTGCTTCTCACCTATGCTTAATTGATTAGCTAGGCTTGGAGCCATAACTCTTCTTTAATAATCTTTTTACATTCCAAACTTGGCATAAAAAATGTCAATCCTTTGCAAACATCATGGGGATTGAATCCCAACTAATTATCATTAATAGAATATTAGTACAACCATTTCCCTACTGAAATAATGGAGATGTACCACGAATTTCCCAAATCTGGGCATTTTCTAGAATTCTGGAAAAGTTGGTATTTTTAACAAACTTCCTTCAAAGACCCCTTCGTATGTCCTTAACCATTACGAACTTTAGAAAACTATTTGGAGGCAATCTAGCTTGTTATATTTTCAACAATAACCTCTCTCAGAATTTTTTGGATCAGATCCATTGCCTCGGAAATCATTTCTGAAAATGACTATTTGAAACCTGAGATGCTAAAATTCTGGAAAAACGGCTTATTTTTAGAAAACTGCCTCAAAGATCGTTATGTAATTTTTATACCATTATGAACTTTATAAATCAGTTTGAGGCTTTATCAACTTCCTATACTGGGACCAAAACCCATGTTCTAGAATTTCTTCATTTGCCTTCATGTGCACATAAAATGAGGCAGAAGTTGGCAGTTTGGAAACTGTTGCGAACTTGGGGTTGTAGCATTAATTATTCTCTAAATATAAATCTATATGACCTGGGTGTGTCTTGGCTTATGTGGAAGTGTTCAAATCACATTTTGATCATAAACCTCTTTCAGATTCTCCCAGAAATGTGTCAATGTATCAAAGCCCCAAATTGGTGGAGGCACGCTGTAAAACTTGCACTGGTGCAGGCATGCTAACTGCACTGGTGCAAGCACGCTGTAAGAACTGAATTGGTGCAGAAATCTGTTGCACGGTGCAAGCAAGTAATTGTAGGTTCAAAATATGATCAAATCAACTTTAACCTGCAACATACAAACCTTTATTAAACTTCCATTAATGGTATTTTAATCTCGTTAAAACAAAAGAAGTAACAAATCCTTGCAACAATAATCATTTAATGAAACAGTAGCATGAGAGGGTTTCAGTGAAAAATGAGACAAAACTGAGGCCCGACAACAATAATAATGTAAGGGCACAAAAATAACAATAGTGGACTTCTGTGGGGCACAAAAATAACAACATGTGGGATATATGGGAACAACAATAATAGTAGGGGGCTACACTAACAATAACGATAAGGAGAATGCACTAGTATTATAGGGACCTAACAGAGTTTTGATTGACTTGATGCAATGACATGGTAGATTGACATTTGGAGCATGTTGATTGGCTCGACATAATCATATGGAAGATTCAACACTTGGAAAAAAGTTAGAGTACATGATGTGGTTATGTGTAAAACACATTGTGACACGTAATATGATATTGTTAGCATGATGACATGGAAAAACTATAGGTTTCCACTTGGAAGACATATTTGGTGCACTTTGATTAGTGAAAGGGTTGAAAAACGCTGACTTGTGGCACCCATCACAAGCTACCACATGGTGCAATGACATCATGATGATGACCATGGACCCCTAAGGACAGAGTCACATTAGGTTAAATGCTAAAATCCTTGGCTTTCAACAAAGTCACTCTCTATTTATCATATGGACCTTGTCATCTAGTCATATGATTGATTAATCTTCGGATATGCAGGGTCTATATTTGTTATGTAACTAGATCACAGAACAAAACAAAAATAGATCCAAAACTTGAAAATAGGCATGTTCAAGGGGGCAACCTCCTTTACATCATATAAAAGAACAATTATTGGATGATACAAATGACAAGACCTCCTTGGTATATATAGGAGTCTTAAGGGTCACAATATAATTAGGGCATGCATAACAATAATAACATAGGGGCTCACCTATAGCAATATTGGGCTTATATGGAGTACAACAATAACAATATGGGGGATACATGGTATTATAGGGACCTAACATGCCCCTTTCCTTCAAAAAAAAATTATCCTTAATGCTTGAGTAGTTTTGGATGCTTTTGTATAAGATTTGCATCCTCCCATGTGGAATCTTTAGCGAGTAAGTTCTTGTTCGAAACATGATTGTTCTTACACCAAAACCTGCAGGTGTTAGTAAACAGATGCATCACCAGAGTTAACGGATCCATGATATGTGGTTAATAATATGTCATGAAAAACACGAGGAGTGTTGCTTTATTCAATGTCCAATAATCTCCCCCCAACGCGAGCCAGGTGTGATTCGAACTCGAGACATTTGGCTTTAATACCACTTATGATTTGTAATTGCTCTGATTAGCGTACAAAAATGTTTCCATCCTTTTATAATGCATAAGTTCGAGCCACATTCGCCTCCTCATTCCTATCGTCTTTGGGTGCACTTGTTCAAAAATTCTCCTCACGTTATCCTTTCCATGACTCCTGTCATCTTATCTTATATTCCCTTCAATTTATTTGGAATTTCACTGTGAGATTTGAATAATTGGAGATGGTAAATGTGAATTTAATAGAAGTTTCAGCCTCTACGTTCGTTTTAGCTCCCGAACTTTCAATATCTAGTACATAATCACATTGGTGTCCATATAATCCATCGTACAATTTTCTTCTATTTGCACAACCTTTGAAGTTCTTGTTGTCTTTGTCTTTTTGTAAGTTGTTGGTCCAACAAACGTTCCATCTTTTGCCCTAAATGGTCGATGACCTACATTGTATCTTGCTCAAGTAATGACAAGGTTTGAGACTTAGTAGATTCAACAAAATATCACACCACCGAGATAGCTAGAGCTAAACATCAACCTTTAGACTTTTTTTCTAAAAAGCTAGAATGTTAATAAACCTGTTTATTTAAAAGTCGAGCTATCAAAGTTTATCCATAATTTTCACCATGAAGATTGTGAATGTCAGTTATGTGTATCTAAATGATTGTTGTACATAGAGTCACATATGCCTTCATTCAGGCTAGATAATTATCTTTACTTTCGACCTTTCCATTGTCTTTTCACTATCCAACTTTCTTATAGTATGCATCCTTTGGTACCATCCCAAAAACGATCTTGGAATATGGAACATATTGTGAAATAGTAAAGATATATGCCTTATGAAACTTACCAAGCACAATATCCATTACATTTGGAACCATATCAATGCACAAGAGTGTTTGATTATTGAATATTGAAGAAGTGTTTTCTATTTGCATAAACTGCTTTCTATGTGATAGATATAGGACAACTGATGTATGAAGAAAATTTTACTATTCAAAAATTTTATTCTATTTTATTTATTTATTTTTTTGAAAAATCACTTCAACATATGTATTGTATTGTCAAAAAATTATTGGATTTCTCTCCCTCTTTGACGTTGTTTCCCTTTTATCACTGACTCAATAACTACCTTCATTTCATTGATAGACTCCCTTGAGGCCAAGATGGCTTTAACTTGTCATTAAAGGCTCGTGATTTTTCTTTCTCTTCCACACTTTAGTTGGATGCCTTCTATTGTATACATTTCCTTTTGGCTCATTGTTTGTTCTACTTGGGGTTTCTTTCGTCTTCTGTTTAAATTCCTTTAGAGTATATGGTATTTTCCAATATTTGGCTTTGTGGCCAAAGTTATCACATAAGTAGCACTTTATATGACCAAGAAATGGTGAAATTGATTTGAATTTTCTTGAGGCACTTTTTCTCTTCTTTACATACATTTTGCATTCAACAACCTTATGACCAAACTCATTACAAAGATAACAGTAACCATAGAAATTATTTGTGTACCTAGTTGATAATTTCCTTTTATGTTTTCTTGCTTGAGTGAGTCTTCTTATTTGTTGCATCTTCTGTTGATTAGTTTTGAATTGCTTTCTCTTATGTTCTGCTACAACATGTCCAGGTTCATGACAAGAAAAAGATGTGATATTTTTCATAGGAGCAAAGAATCCCCTTTGAGATCTTTCGAGTTCTCTCAATTCATCTCTAGGAGCAAATGGCCTTTTTCAAAGAACATTTTCTTCGACTCATTATTTTCATTTTGATTATGCTTCTTTCCTTTATTTGTTTCCTTGTTAATCATGTTAATTTTCCCTTCTCCTATAAGTCTTTTCAAGGTTGTTGTCTTTGTAGCCAGGTTCTAGATCTAATCTTCTGCAGCTAGATCTAGATCTAATCTTCTGCTTTATTTCTCTGTGGCTGGGTTCTTCAAGAAAGTAAAATATGGCTCCCAGCTTCGCGAAAATAGCTTCTGGCTCAGTTCCTTCCACTTCTGGAGGGCAAGCTCTTGCCCATATTGTCAGTGAAGCCCCAGCTCCCACTGTCCAGGTGGTCTAGACCTCACTCGATGAGGCTTTGAAGTTTTCTGAAAGTGCCCTAATCTGTTGGTTCAATGGTTTTTGGCCGTGGCCGACAGCTCTCCACAACTGGATCTCGGAGGTATGGAAGTTTGCCATTTCTGATGAAATTAATATCTACCCCTGTGTTAGGGGTTTCTTTATAGTAGATTTTGAAAATCCTAAAACCAGACAATGTATTCTAGATTCCAGCCCTTGGTTTTGGGAAAATTCAGGCCTATTCATGAAGCCATGGAACCCATCATTCGATCCCTCAACAACAGTCATAACCTTAGCACTAGTTTGGGTGAGATTGCCAAGCCTACCCTTGCATCTCTGGAATCTCTCCTCGCTAAAAGCCATTGGAAATGCAATTCGGAAATTTTACTGCAGGTGCCCAGAAATAGAGGAATATGCCAGAACCACCTATGCACACATCTGTGTGGAAATGGACTTCAGTGCCGGATTCCCAGTTGAAATAAATCTAACAAGTAAAGACTATGTGTGGAACCAGAAACTCGATTATGAAAGTGTCCTCTTCCGATGTCGATCCTGCTTTGAGATAGGCCATCTAGCCAAAAATTTCCCAAAAGCCTCCCAGAAAAATTCTGCTAGAAAAAACCACCACAAATCTACATGGTGGGAAGGAGCACTACACTATCATCAAAGAAGAATACTCTAGAGAAAACTCTGAATCACAAGAAATCAGGCAAGAAAGAAGCAACTCTCAAGACAAGCAGGGAGAAAGCCCCGCCCAACAACAAAAAAGTGAACTCGACAACCCCTCAAGCATCAATAGATATGAGGATTCGAATATCGCACAAAATAAATCTTCATTTATTAGCGAAGAAGATCTCCTAGACCAAACTTCTTCTCCGACTATCTTCAAAAGGACAAACACAATAGATCGCAAAGCTAAGACACCAATGTCCCAAGAACCAGAAGAGCTGAAGGAGATGCAAGATAAAGGAAGTTGGAAGACCGTAGAGAAAAAAAAGAAAGCTAGAACACCAATCTCACCAAGAAAGATGAGGAGCTAGACAATTAAAAACTAAGAAAATTATAGGTCCAATAGACCAATTTGGTCTTAGTGGACGTTAACCACTATCATCATCATCAATGGATAATTTTTATGAGTTTTTCATGACGACATTATCCTCTTTTAGTCGTTTACACAATCTGTTATTTTCTTCTAACTCACTTATGGCTGAATTAGTCTCAACCTCTAACCTTTCACATTGTTCTTCTTTATCCTTCAGTCATCTGCTCATTACCTCCTCTATTCTTCTTTCTTCTTCAAGTTGTGTCCTTAGGCTAATGATTTCCTCTTTGTCTTCCTACTTTCTTTCATCACATATTTGCAGCAATTTCTTCAAATATTGTTTTCATTCCTTAGTATTTCTATTTCAGTTAGGTCTAAATCAAGATTGACTTGTTCTTCAACTAACACTTTTCCAGGTTCATTCACACATATATAGGTCTCATTTGACTTAACACTTTCCTTTTGACGAGGCTTTTTCTTCATCCTTTTACCCTTCTCTTTTTCAATATTGTTGATACTAGTATTTCCTTCATGCATTAGCTGTAATCTATCCCAAAATTATTTTGAAAAAGTTAAATAAATTCCTATGTCAAGATCCTTATTATGAAGATTGTTATACATAACACATTTTTCCTTAGCATTCTACTATTTTTCGTACACAAATGGAGAGTATTTACAGTAATCATCACATACAAGCTACCATACTCCAGGTCCATAAGCTATCAGTTCGGTTTAACCTTATCCCTCCATTCATGAAAGTTTGATATACTAAGCATAGATACACTTTGAGAGTCTATGAATCAACCAGATCTAGCTTCAAGATGTTAGGCTTATGCCAAAGGACCCTGCTCTGATACCACTTGTTGGATTCACGATTATCATTAAGCCAAAACACACAAGTGTTAGTAAACAAATGCATCGCCAGAGTTAACGAATCCATGAGAGGCGGTTAAGCACATGTCACAAAACACATTTGGAGAGTTGGTTTATCCAATGTCCAACAGTTCTTCCACTTAATGAGATACTCTGAAATTGATTGTTTTCATAGTTTTTGGGTTCTTGTTTTAGTGACTTCTTGAGGCTCTAGTATGTTTTTTCCTTCCTCGTCAAGTTCTAGCAATATTGTTTGAACTAGGACCTTGTCACCTATAACCTTCCTTAAGCATGAAGCATGGAAAATTGGGTGTACTCAAGAAGATGCAGGAAGCTCCAATTTGTATGCCATATTACCAATCTTTTGCAACACCTTGTAAGGACTATAATACTTGGGTTATAATTTTTTATCCTTCTTAACTTGCTTGAGGGACATTTATTTGTTTGGTTGTAGCCATAAAATTACCCAATCACCTACATCAAAATTTATTTCACTACAATGTTGATATGTATGTTGTTTCATTAAATTATGCACCAGAATCAGGTTATCCTTTAAGAGTTGGAGAACTTGTTGCTGATGCTCGATGTGATCTGCTAGTGCTTGAACCTTATAATTTTCTCTTAAAGACAATGTGTTGGATGGTGGATGATATCCATAAAGTCCCATAAATGGGGTTATTTTTGCTGCGGTATGGAAGGAAGTGTTATATGACCATTCTGCCATAGGTAACCACTTGAGCCATTTTTTTTTGTTTATCAGATACAAAGCAACAAAAATAATCATCCAAACATTTGTTTACTATCTTAGTTTTCCCTTCATATTGAGGATGATAAGTTGAGCTATGACCTACTATGAGTACCATGACAAGAAAATAATTTTTTCCAAATAATTCCAGTGAAAATGGGATCTTTATCACTTACAATAATATTTGGGTTTCCATGTAGATTTTGAACTATTTCCATAAATGCAGTAGCAATTATACTGGCTTTGAAAGGATGATATAGTGCACAAAAGTGTGCATACTTGGTAAGTCTAACAAATACCACCATGATGACACTCTTTCCTTCAAACTTGGGTAAACTTGTGATAAAATCCATAGATACCTCCTCCCAACGCTGACTTGGAATGGCTAAAGTTTGTAACAGACCTGGGGTCTTAATTTTCTGAATTTTATTTTGTTGGCAAACTAAACATTCTGCCACAAACTTCTGAATATCATATTTAAGGCCATCCCAAAAAAAATCCCTCTTGATCCTGTGATAAGTTTTTAAAAATCTTGATGCCCTCCTAAAGGAGAGGTGTGCAATTCCAAAAGAATATTTTGTTTGAGTTGGGATTATTTACATAGATATAAGCTATCTTTATACCATAATGAATTATTTTTCCAAATAAATGTATAAGATGTGTTAGGTCTAACAACTCTTGATTGATTTTCTATGTAAATAAAATAAGACCAAGGTCATGGGATACGTATTGGAAGCTAAATGTTGGGAAAAACATAGTAATGGGGTATCACTGGTGATTAATAAATGGATATGGAAATTAGCAAAGGCATTGGCAAAGGAAAAGAGGCATTAATTGGCATTTTATTTATGAAAAAAGGAAAATTTGAGAAAAGGGAGATGAAGGGTCACATATTTGCATGAGGTAAATTGAAGGGAAATTGAAGGAAAATTAAGAAAATTGAGGCATCAATGATAAAAAGGATTATGAGGATTAGTTCACAACATTTTGACAATTTTTGGGTGGAGCTCTCTTCTATTCTTTCATTCTCTCACACTCTCGCACACTTAGAGTATTCTTGAAGCACTCTTGGAGCACTTTGGCATACATTGGATATGGAGAAAGAAGGCAAAGGAAAAGCAGGAAAGTGCAAGGGAAAAAGTGGATCAACAACTACAATTGGATTTATTTATAGGTAATATGTTGCATGTGTGATTTCCTTCCTGATTTCTGGATGCATGGTATATGAATGTGATTATTTGGTTATGCACTGTCATTCACATGGAGATTTTCCTGGGCTAACAGTGGTTTTAGCCTTACCTTGCCATTTCCGGGTTAGGCATCATTAGGGGAGTTTTTAGGTCTAAAATGGGCCTCCTAAGGAAATTATAAAATAATAGTGGAAACGATAAAATAAGATTAGATTACATCATCAAATTATAGAGGGAAAAAAGGAAAAACTATTTTTTCAACTTGTATTTTGAACTTGTATTTTCAGCTTATCTCGCTATGGGTTTACTCAAATTTCGAGTGACAATGCTTGTTGGATGCAAATTTGATTCCTCACCCAAGGAGTACCCATGTTGCATACTTTCAATGGATCTTGCAAGATTAAAAATGAGAAATACATGAAAAATGTGATTGCAATCACGTTTTTTCATGTATTTCTCATTTTTCATGTAGCAGGGTCCATCAAAAGTATGCAACATGGGTACTCCTTGGATGAAGGAATTAATATTTGCATCCAACGAGTACTTCTGCTCAAAATTTAAGTAAAACCTTAAGGATACAAGTTTAAAATAAGAGTTGAAAAAATAGTTTTATTATTTTATTATTTTTAATCTTTTTACTTTTTTACTCAAAAAATGGTGAATCATCCCCCATGGTTGATATCATCATCTTGAATCCTATTGGTTCTTATGAAGTTTATTTTGGTTGTACATTTTTCTTAGGAGGCCCATTTTAGACCTAAAAATTCCCCTAATGGGTGTTATGGGATTTTCCACTTGATTGTTTCTGATTGGTGCTCATAATTCCTTATGGTTATGGGTTGGAACAAACACTTTCGAAGCCCTGGAACATTTTGGGTTGAGTTACTAGTCTTGGAGCCTAGGTTGGGAAAAACACCCTAGAGCCCTTGGTGTTTTGAGTTACTAGTCCCTAGAATCAAGTTGGATAAACGCTCTAGAGCAACGGAAGGATGTGGGTTGAGATACTAGTTCCTGGAGCCCTGGACAGCTTGGGTAGAGACTGATCTGGTTGGTTTTAGTGATGTTTGACCATGTGGTGGAATCACTGGTTGAGGGTTGAGGTGGTTTGGCCTCTGGAAGCCCTGTATGGTTTTATTTTGGTTTATTCCATAAGGTCCCACATTCGTGCTTGGAATATGTTGTGAGGGTGATCATATGAAAGAGATATTTTTTTATGCCCAATCTATGGTTGGGTGGTATGTGGAAGTCCCTGACTTGGTTCATATTTTCATATGTTAATAAGAGTTATTTTTCTATTGTGATTCATGTATATTGGTATTTATTATGTTGGAGATATTATGGCTGATTTTCCATAGTTCCTATGATGGTTATTTTCTAGTTAAATGTTGGTTATATGATGTGTAGCATCGATGACTCTTGTCACGAACGGTTTATTTATTGATTGGTTGATGAATGTATTGACTAATAACTATCGTTGAAGTTTTGTGAAGAATGAATATAGGGCCTTCTTAGTGATTCTCAGATGAATCTCATACTTTTATGATCAGATATGCATTCATGACTTGTAGCTTACATGTTTTCCATGTGTTTGATGAAATGTATGTTATGTTATAGGCAATCTAGGTCAAGTTCTTCCTTCAAATTTGTATGTTTACCATTTTCATTGTGTTATTTATGATTCTGAGAAGTCTCATAAATTTTCGGGCAGTGGTCTGGAGGCTGAACTGGAATCATGCTTGAGATCTTGGGACCACACCCTTTGAACTAGACATTTTGGGTCACAACCAGACTAAGGTAGTTCTGTGTGTACAGTTGGAGGACTTCAACTGTACCCTTGTAGGATTGTGTATGTAGTTTGGGTTTAAGTTGTGTGAAAAGGAGACCTAACTCAGAGTTTGGTCGCCTAGGGTGGTTCCTTGGCCCTTGAGTGTCCTATAGCCCTAAGTGAATGTTGTGAGTTGTCATTCGATGGTTGGTTGTAGGCCCCACTTCCTTAGTTGGAGCTATGAGGTTGGGTCAGATCATAGTAACTCTTTGTCTCATGTTTACCCTAACTATCTACTAAACCACTACTAAACCAGAAAAAACCCATGCCAATGACAACAAACGAACCAAATGAAAAAATGCATGTACCATGCATTCACACCCCAGCTAGGAAATCATACATGTAACCTATTACCTGCAAAATCCTCATGTTGAAGCTATTGATCCAACCTTCTCCTTACTTTCCTTTTCTTTCCTTTACTTTCCTTGCTTTCCATTTTCCTCCCTTTTCTTGTTTTCTTTCTTTCTCCTCTTGGTGCTCATATCCCTCTTTCTCCCTTGATCCAAGCTAAAACTGACAAAAAGTTAAACCAACAAAATCTAAAAGCAAAATAAGTTGTGAACTGATCCTGAGAAGCCTTTTTATCATTGAGGCCTCTATTTTCTTCATTTTCCTTCATTTTTCCATTAATTTCCCTCATACAAATATATGTCTCTTCACCTTATTTTTCTCTTATTTTTCCTTTATTTCTCATAATTAAATTCCAATTATTGTCTCTTTGCCTTTGTCAATTTCCTTAGCCATTAATAAACCAAAAATGATACCCACTATGTGCTTTTCTCAACATTCATCTTGGAATACGTGTCTCGTGACCTTGGTCTTATTTTTCCTTTAATAACCTTTTATTACATGAAATTTTAACCCTGGCATGTTACAAACCCCTCCCCTTTAGGGGAACACCATTCTTGGTGTTCTATGACACCAATAACTAGCAAACCACTGAAAACAAAACATACTTCCAATGTAGCTTTATAACAAAGCTCGATGCAGTATTTGCAATGAACAACTACTGCAAACCATGATAAACATGACAATCATACAACTTATTGGAGCTTTATAATACATCTCAATGTGGTATCTACAACCACATACATGTATACACATACATATACCAAAACTCATTTTCTTGACCCAAAAACTAATGAAGGATATAAATCCCACATTTGATCAACCATCTCCCATGTAGCTTCACCAGGTCTAAAGTGCTTCCACTGCACTTTAACTTGCTCGATTGCTTGGTTTCAGAGCATGAGTTGTTTTAGTTGCAATATGCACTAAGGCTTTGGATAGAATTCTCCCTATGGATCCACCTGTAATGCAGACCAATCAATCACATGATCAACATCCTAGACATACTTCTTGAAAAATGAAATGTGGAAGACATCATGGATTTTCACTGTTGGAGGTAGTGCAAGTCTATAGGCCACTGGTCCAATCCTCTCAAGGATCTCGAAAGACCCACAATACTGATGTGCCAACTTAGCACATGACCCAATCCTTAAGGAGCTCCTCTTGGGCTTTATGCACAAATAAACATGCTCCCCAACCTACAAATCCTTAGATGACCTATGCTGATCTACATAGTGCTTCTGCTTGTCCTGTGTTACCTTCAAATCCTCTTATTAACATGCATTTCTTGTTCCATATTCACCAACATGTCTGGTCCAATCAATACCCTACCCTATTCTCTGGATCACACCGAATGATAGGAGTATTAGAACTCTGCCCATAAATTGCCTCAAATGAACTCATATTCAAGGACTCCTGATGCCCATTATTATATGTAAACTTTACCAGTGAAATATAATCTTCCCACTTCCTTAGTTGATGTATGGCGTACATCTTGAACACGTCCTCAACAACCCTATCAACCCTGTCTATTTGTCCATCTATCTTTGGATGATAAGTTGTATTAAAGACCAACTATGTCCCCAAACTGGTGAGCGCTAGTAGTGTAGCAAGAATGCTGCAACTCCTAGGCTGCCAACTTTACTTTCATAAACCCTGTAGTTCATAACAAACTTGGAAGCGTCGGTGTTGTATGCACAAGTACTAGTTCTCACTGCAGGTTGTCACTTGGTCAGCGGGCGGGAGATCACTAGGAGCTCAATCCAACTTCTATAGATTTCAGAAGAAGCTCTATGTGTGATGAAAGGAAAGAAAGATTACTCTACAGAAGCTATTCCAATTGCACAAAGGAAAAAGACTGGAATGTAAAGAAAAACCTAGTAAACCCTAATTAGCAAACTAATTCTACTTTTGCCAAAAACACTATGAAAACCATGAAAGAAATGCCATTACCTACTCAAGAAAGTAAACAAAATCTAACCATGCTATTTCTGGAAGTAAATAAGCAAAAAACATATTTGTGGATTTTTGTGTGTTTTTATGTGAATTTAATCATGCATTTAATTTATTGTGTGTGAGTGTGGTAGTGAACAGGTGGTGTTAGAGGGCGGTTTTGGAGCTTGGGAGGATGTAAGATGGTGTGGATGGGTCCTAGGAGGTCTTAGGTAGCCTTTTGGAGGCTTTTCCCACACTCGGCCTTCAAAAGAAAGCCTATAGGAAAACTACAAGAGGACATAGGGAAACTACAGGAGGAAAACAGGGAACTATAGGAGGAAAATAGGGAAACTGACAGTCAACCAAGAAGATCAAGCAAACAATGAAATGAGTGCATCTAGAAAAAACAGAGTTTTGCATTAAAATGACCTAAACTATAATGTATGAGAGGAAATGCTAAGAAATGCCGCAAGAAAGGAAAGCATGAAAGAGGATCCTTTGTCCACTTCGAGTTATTATTGCAATTTGACCACTGGATCCTTGACTTTGACCTCAAAATCCATCAATAATCTGCATTAAATACATGTTAGACCACATGTCATAATAACTAACTCAACTCACCCTATAAGCATAAATATAATTAGAAAATCATACAATAAGCTAAGAGAATGGTTGATTTGGCTAGGTTAGGAGGTAAAATGAGCCCATATAATCACCCACTTATGAGGCTCATCATCACCCCCCTACTGAAGGTGTTGCTCATCATGTGACCAACCTAGTCAATCTCTTCATCTTTTATGGCCCTGTTGGCCTCCCTAGCATCCCAGGCCTCTATTGTGGTCTGTTCATGTTCTCCATAAAATCCTGCCTTTCTGTCGATGCCCTTCCACTGCTCTTCCTCTTTTTCTTCTCTTCTGCCTTCCAACATGACTAATATGAGTGGAGGACTTAGTTTGAGGCCAATCCAGTTGACCTTAAGCCTTTGCATGGAGTGCTTGTACATTTTCACTCTTTTTAATGCCTCCTTTAGTCTTCTGGGGGAATTGTATTCCCTGATCTGCAAACTGTGCGGTAGGGTGTTCCATCTTCTCATGCATGCATGCACACAATCATCCCCAAGTAGCCTAAGCATATCTTCAAAGTGTGCAATGGCTTGTGCCTGATTGGCTAGATATCTAGGGGAAATCTGAGGGTCATTGGCAAGCAGGTTGTGTGTGTTGATGAGTGCCATAGGATTTGATGGCTCAGCTATTATCATGAATGGTTCACTCTGCTCTTTTATTAGCAATATTTTCATTTCTTCTTCCCTCAATTCTTCATGGTTCATCCATGATGCCATGGCCATCAGTTTCAGATCCGCTAGCTTGGCATTGGGGTCCCACACATTCATTTCTGTGAGGGCCATGTTGTGTAGGTAGAACTTTGCCATCTTTGCCTTATCCTCTAAGGTGCTTTGGTCACACAAATCCATGAACTACCTGTAGTCTTGGAAAGGCATTGTGCCTCTTTGTGCCAAAGTCTTTATTTGGAATTGAAGCCATTGCTCCTTCAGATACAGGCCATATGATTTGGCTGGTGTTCTGCATTGTAATGCTTCCATGGATAAGTTGGCCATGTATTCCAGCTGAGTCTCTTTCTCTTGTAGCTACCTCCTTAGTATTTAATTCTCATTTTCAAGGTGGCTTCTTGTAATGGCCTCTTTGTCTCTGAGAGCACTCAATTCTCTGCCCATTTCCCTGACTTTGTTTTCCATATGGCCAACATCTTCAACTCCTTTGGATTTGGCTATCTGCATCCACCTATGTGTTCTCACTCTTTCTTTCTCCAGTTCTAAAAACAGTGGAATTGCAATTTTTTGTGGGATTATCCTGCCTCCCTCAAGTAGATTGTAATAGGAGGAAAGACTAGGCTGAGGG